>CM017188.1:41981100-42271100 GCA_004837865.1 Musa balbisiana | reverse complement strand
ATTAGATCCTCCGCCCTCTCCGTCTCTCGGCAGAGAATAACCATTTAGGGAGAGAGAAAGAACCAAATCCTTTGCCTCAGTTCTCACGCATCTCCACATTTCACACTCCTCGTTGTCTTCTTCTCTGTTCTGCAAGCAGAAACCTCCCCCATTAAACCCCCCGCGCGAACACCCCAAGTTCCAAAACATCCGCTCTCTCTTTTCATCCTTTCTCGACCCCTATAAGACCCCGTCCGTGTCCTCTTCCTCCCTCGCTCATTCACAGAGCGATAGAACAACTTGAGCATAACACAACCATAACGCAGGAAGAACACAAAGAAGCAAGAGGGAAAACAGAGTAGAACAGAGGGCACATTGGTTCCATGGGGGAAGCCGAGGCTGATTCGGGCCCTTCTACATGGCTGCCTGGCCCCCTCATTGTCGGCGCCGGCCCCTCCGGCCTCGCCGTCGCCGCCTGCCTTGCCGACGTCGGCATCCCCTCCACCGTCCTCGAGAAGTCGAGTTGCGTTGCCTCGCTCTGGCAGCACCGCACCTACGACCGCCTGCGCCTCCACCTCCCGAAGCAGTTCTGCGAGCTCCCTTTGATGGGCTTCCCCGACGGGTTCCCCAAGTACCCGTCGAAGCATCAGTTCATATCCTACCTGGAATCCTACGCCACCGCATTCGGCATCCGGCCGCGGTTCGGGACCGAGGTCCTGGACGCGGCGTTCGACCGGGGAATCGGGGCTTGGAGAGTCCGGACTCGCGGCGGCGAGGATTTCGTGAGCCGGTGGTTGATAGTGGCGACGGGCGAGAACGCGGAGCCGGTGGTGCCGGAGTTCCCGGGGATGGAGCGGTTCGGCGGGCGCGTCGTCCATACGTGTGCCTACAGGTCTGGTGCTGACTTCAGGGGGGAGAAGGTGTTGGTGGTCGGCTGTGGGAATTCCGGCATGGAGGTAAGCTTGGACCTCTTCCGCAATGACGCGAGGCCTCACATGGTGGTCAGGAACACAGTAAGCTTCCCCTTCTGCCGACTATCCTCCCTCGCATTGTATAAGCCCAATCTTTCTTCTCCACTATCTTTAATGCTCCGTCCCGATCGGTTCTGCTGGTGTTCAGGTGCATGTGTTGCCGCGAGAGATGTTAGGGTGGTCGACGTTTGTAGTAACCATGGCGCTCCTCAGGTGGTTGCCGCTGAGGCTGGTGGATCAGTTCCTGTGCGCCATGGCGCATCTCATGTTCGGCGACACCGACCGGCTCGGCCTCCGGAGGCCCAAACTGGGGCCCATGGAGCTCAAGAACCTCGCCGGCAAGACTCCGGTCCTCGACGTCGGCGCCCTCTCCCTAATCCGATCGGGAAACATTAAGGTGATGACCTTCCCACACGCTGCATGCCCTGCATTTGATACATACTCTTCGTTACATCTCATGATTATTGGCATCATACTTATATTAAGGTGAATCGGAAAACTCTTACGAACAAGCCAAAATCTCCATCAAATATATATATATATATATATATATATATATATATATATATATATATATATATATATATATATATATATATATATATAATTTTCTTGTGCTCGACTGTTGTTATGCTAAATGTTCTATTGGTACGAAGGTGATGCGAGGGGTGAAGGAGATAAGCAGAGAAGGAGCAAAGTTCGTGGATGGGATGGAGGAGCAGTTCGACGCTATTATTCTGGCGACGGGTTACAGGAGCAACGTGTCTTCCTGGCTCATGGTAAGATATATATATATGGTTCACATGCATGACTTGTATCTCTTTCCCCCTTCTTCCTCGCTGGGGCAGTCGACCGTGGCGTGGAACCATGGATTCTGGTTCATTAATATGTTCTGGAGATGGTAGTCTGTACCATGCAGCATATATAACGGGTCCAAAAGTAAATGGTTCTCTTCTAGTAATCATACATTGTGGTGTTGGGTGGGGGGATGCATTGATTGATGCGCAAACGCTGTTGTAACAATGGCAGGACGACGGTGGTCTGTTCACGAAGGAAGGCATGGCTAAAGACCCGTTCCCTGGAGGTTGGAAAGGGGAGAAGAAGGGTCTCTACTGCGTGGGCTTCACCAGGCGCGGCCTCCTCGGAGCCTCCCATGACGCTCTCAACATCGCCAGGGACATCCTTCTCCAGTGGAACAAGCCCTCCCACCATTTGGCCAAGCAATGATGAGCGGCCGCCTGTTCCATCTTCTGCTTGTGGTGGAGGAGCTGGCGACCGAGACCTCGTGCTCTCCGTCTCTCTCTCTCTCTGTACATAAACCCAATTTTGCATGGGGTCTTCTTCGTCTCCCACTCTAATGGAGGTGAATGCATGCAACATATATATATATATATATATATATATATATATATATATATATATATATATATATATACATATATCCGGGATATAGGAACGGGTAAAGTCTTCTCCTTCACACGAACGCTTTGCTTCCGTCGGAGGTGTTTGCGCTTGCACAGTGATGTGGACCTTTTCTGCTTTGGCTTCTGCCGCGGCATTCATAGCTGCGAGCTGGAGAAGAAGGCAGACTTACTTATCAGGGGAATAAATGACACCATGAGAAACCTTGTGATGCTGCTCTGGTGCTCCCTTCAATGAGTCTCCACATTGAAGAAGATGCGGCAGAAGAAGAGGTCACGCTTTGTTGGGTGAAGTGCGTCGCCAGTCTCTTACGTTAAACCTGTCTGACAGTGAATTAATGGGAAGCAGAAACAACTAAAGAAGGGACACTTATTTCTAACCAGTGTTTTGAGTCCTCCAACCACACCACCACACTTGTTATCAATCTTAGCAGCATTTGCCCAAGATTTTGTGTACTGATGATGCATGTCATCGATGATGTCGATGGAGGTCAGCTCAACGGGACAGCAGCTGCTATAATGATGAGTAATTGCTTGAGGGAGATGGATGTACACCTGAGTGGCGATCGCCGGTGGCTTCATTGTATGGAACACTCTCAAAATACAAAGGTCAACTCCAATAAAGTCTCCTCGGTACTCCTTGCCCGGTCTCTATCTGAATAATTTAGACAATGATGGGGCGCTATGTCTGCAACTGCCACACCCACTGCATGCTTGGCTTGTACGTATCAGAATCAATGCACTGCGGTACTTTTGCATCTGCGTCAGCCATACGTAGCAATTAATCTCCCCCCTCCCAATAGGCGTGAAAAATGGGGAAAAATCCGCAAAGATCATCATCGATCAACTGCACGAGAATTGAGACACCCACGCTGCACACCACGTACTGCTGCATTGCGTCGTGTCCGCAACTACGTGTACTGCTGCTGCATGCGTGGGTGAGGGGAGACATGGCCCACTTAAAGACCTTTTGGCATATCACTTCGTTCGATCACCATTAAATCGGATCGATTCCGTATCAGATCTATCTATGGATGTTTGTTCGTCTTCGTTGTTGTCACCCTGAAATTGGATCCATATGGTTATCGGGTTTCTTGCGGGTGGCCGCCTGTCGATGCGGGTCGGATGGATCACTACTAACGATCCGATAAGTCTTCTTCCTTGATATGGGCCGAGGACCAGAATATGGGGCGGCCTCATTTGGAACGGATCAGGCTCATCAACTATAAGGAAAATAAACGTGGAAATGTTTTATTATAACTAGAAAATTAGGATATATTTATTTATATGTTTTTCTTTCAAATTTAAACTTGGAGAGGTGATATATTATTTCACCTGATAAAGAAAATATATAATGATTTGGTCAAATTTTATCATATGCACTATCAATCTAGGATAAATAAGCCAAAGATACGTTGTTGGGTCGAGCCTATAGGTGGGCTTGGACTAGTCGATTTGGGCATTGAACCAAATCCGATTCATTAAAAAAAAAACGAGAGAAGCAAAGACATGCGTGCGCGAGAGAGAGGCGTAAATCTGATTTATTAAAAAAAAGACAAAGACATGCGATAAGAAGCGAGAGAAAATTAAGATTTTAAGTTTTTTTTTAAACGATCAAGTGGTAAAATTTCATCGATTTTGGCCCAAATTTTATATAGAGAATTATTGTAACAAGCTCTACAATCTTAACGGTGTCAATCTATAATTTATCCTCTTTGAGATGCCTTTTTGTTACATTCACTTGGTAAGACATGAAATTTTTCTTTCATAAAATCTATCTATAATGATAATTATATGTTATTGTTAAGCTAAGATTTATGTTTTTGATGTTATTGTGATCCTCTAATTATCTTGGAAAAAGACTTAGTAAACCTATTATCATTATTGGTGATAATGAAAGTTTAAAGTAGATTACGGTCTCATGATTTTTTCTGTACTGAATTTTTCACATAAAAATTCGATATCTTACTTTGTGATTGATTCATTTTTCTATTATTTATATTATTTTGATTAATATTTACTTTTGATAATAAATTGATATTTTGATGAAAAATCTAGTTTGATACATAAATAGGGAAATAAATTATTTTATTATAATAACTTTTCCCAACAAGATATTAGGATTATTATTTTATCTACTATATATTTCTTGTCGAAGAGACTTGTGAGTTATTATTGTTAGATGAAAAAGTATTCATTGTACGTATGGGATAGTAAGGAATACATCATCCCAACAGTTATATACTTATATATCGGTGTAGCACTATAATAGTGGATCCCATGATGATGTATTATATCCACTTATTAAGAGGTTGAAAGCTTGAGATCTTCTATAATAAATTATTATGGTGGTATATTAGACTCGTAATCTTGTAAAATATATATATATATATATATATATAGTCCCCAATATAAAAATGGATCTAATTATACCTTTTTTTTTGGAGGAAGAATAATAAAATAAAAAAAATCATAAGAATTATTTGTTCAGGCCGCTATGGTAGACAATTAACTTTGTCTCCCAAACGACTAATTCGGATAGTCAATTACAAATATGAATCCACGGGGATGTCCTCCTCAATCAATCCATAACATATTACCATATGAAATCCATTTATAATGAGGTCCATCTAATATCTCTCTCTCTCTTTTGGTATTTTTCATGAAATAATCAATGATCCATGAGAAGGATAATCGATGATGATTTGTATCATCTTTTGTGCCAAACTACCATTAAAGTTGCTTCAAGGATAAGATCAAGCTGACCTGTTATTAGTCTTTGGCCACTCCATCTACGCACCATAAATGGTGCATTATACTTGGCACCCAAACATGTCTCAACCTTGTCCAAATGGTAGTGGTTGTAGGAATAAGAATCATATTCTGGTCAATCTCTTGCAACTGACTTCATTTATTCTTCCACCCTATATATATATATATATATATATATATATATATATACACACACACATAGATTACTTCTCTTCAAGATCTCCTCTCTGTGTTTCCAATCATACCAAAGGAGAGGTAGCTGGCTTGCCATGAAAATTGAATTTTATTTATGTTATATATATATATATTTCTTTAAACTCTTTCCCTTTTCTCTTTTATTTATATAGATTTCGTTTGGTTATTACGTCTGTTATCTCTAGGGTTTGGGTGGGTGGAAGGAGAGAGAGAGAGAGAGAGAGAGAGAGAGAGAGAGAGAGAGGAGGTTTGTTGATTTGATGGGATCCCGTTCGAGGCGCGAGGAGAGCAGGGTGGAGACTGCGTGACATCTCTGTGTTGGTGGATCGCGCAAGCCTTGAGCGCGAGGAAAAGGGCGTACTCGGTGCTGGAATCATGTCGCAGACCAATTGGGAGGCCGATAAGATGTGAGCTACTGTTTCTTTTGCTCGAATTTTGACGAGTTTTTTGGGCTTTGTGGACGATAGACTCTCTTGATTGACCTCCCTTAGGTTTTTGTTTTTTGTTTTTTGGGGGTGGGGGATTTTAGCAGCTGGATGTGTTCATGTTATCCGTTGATCCCCCTTCCGGAAAGGAACTCGGTTTTCTTTGGATCTTTTGGCTTCGTTACCTGACGCAATCGGTTTTGTGCTCTTTCGATATGTTTCACGGTGAACCATATTTCTTTGTTCTTCGTGTTCTCTGCGCACCTTTGCTTCTTCTTCCTTCCTTTGCTGATGCAAAGATCGGAGGTTTTGCTGATATTGGAGCCGTTTATTAATGATGTGGAAACCAGGTTGGATGTGTACATTTATGACTATTTGATGAAGAGAGACCTGCAGGCCGCTGCAAAGGCCTTTCAAGCTGAAGCCAAGGTGTCATCCGATCCAGTGGGTAGGTTTCAGAGAGTCTTGTGGTCTTTATGCTTTCCAGTTCTTCCATCCATAAATTCAGCACTGGTTTTGCCCTTCTTTCAGCTATTGATGCCCCTGGTGGTTTTCTGCTTGAATGGTGGTCTGTGTTCTGGGATATATTTATCGCAAGGACAAACGAAAAACACTCTGATGCTGCTGCTTCGTACATAGAGGTAAGATTCTTTGTTCTTGCTTCCCATTATGCGGTCTTGAAGATTTGTGAAGCTTTGACAAAAGAATATTTCATTTACATGGTATTTCTCTGTTTATGATGATCTTATTGTCTTTAGTGCAAACTTAGGAGCTTGTTAGGATTTTGGGATATGTCTTAACTATTTTGTTGGTAATTTTGGCTAATGAAAACCTTCTTTTTCTAGGTTAAAATCCATTTTAGCTCATATTATTTTGGCCATAGACCACTTAGGCTCTTATGGTTTATTCTTGTATAAAATAATCTTTATATTTTAAAAAAACATAGCATATAAGCTTGTTCCGTCGAGTCTAAGTTAACAAACGTTAGAGCTTACTTATGTGGCATGTTGATTCACAATATTCATTAATATAATGACACATGTAATTTAAGTTTAAAAAAGAGTTAAGGTCCATTTTAGCCCTTGTGGTTTTGGTCATGGATCACTTAAGCCCTTATGGTTTATTGGTGTTTAAAATAATCCATATATTTTTAAAAATATAGCATATAAGCTCCTCCCGTCAAGTTTGAGTTAACAGACGTTATAATATACTTATTTGGCATGCTGACTCATAATAAACTATTTATATAATGACACGTATAATTTAAATTTAAAAAAGGGTTAAGGTTTATCTTGTCGAGGAAGAGGAAGTGGCGAAGGCCGTAGCGACGTATGAAGAGGGAGAGGCGAAGGTAGGAGGGGCTGGAGGCGAAGGTGAGGGAGACATGGACTAGGAGACCTATGTGTATAGTGTCGTAGGCACGGTGGGTGGGGGCACAGGAGAGGATGAAGTGAGAAGCGGTGGTGATAAAGATACCCGGAGGAGGTAGAGGGACCAGAAGACCACTATGTGCTTAGTGTCGGACTTATCGACGCACATCCACCTAAGGCAGGATTGGAAGCTCCTGAGCTTATCGTTAGCACAGAAGAGGCTGCATGCATACGATGCCCTACCAGGCAACAACAGTTTGGTGTTGTTGCTGGTGGTCGCTTCCACGACGACACCTCCTCCCGCCATTGATATGGTCTTAGTTTTTTTTTTAAACTTAAATTATATATATCATATATTAATGATTTATTATGAGTCAACAGGCCACACAAGCAGATTCTAATATCTATTAACTTAGACTTGGTGAGAGAGGTTTATATGTTACGTTTTTGAAAATATATTGATTATTTTAGACACAAATAAACCATAAGGGCTTAAGTTGTCTATGGTCAAAACCACAGGGGCTAAAATGGATCTTAATCTTTTTATAGACTTAAATTACACGTGTCATTATATCAATGGTTTATTGTGAGTTAGCATGTCACGTAAGTAGACTCTAATATCTGTTAACTCAGATTTGACGGGGGGAGTTTATATGCTACGTTTCTAAAAATGTAAAGGTTATTTTAGACACGAGTAAACAATAAGGACTTAAATGATCCATGGTCAAAATTACAGGGACTAAAATGAATCTTAACCCTTTCTTTATTATGGTCAAAAGGATTGATATATCCTTTCTAATTAAGAATGGTTACTTTGCAAGCTCATGATATAGTTTTCTCCACTGCTGTCACACTATCAAAAAAGCTTTAGGTGCTTGATTTTGAGATGATGAAGGGTGTATAAGAAGGATATTCACAGCTGCCGCCAGTCTCTAGGATGTTAAGTATTGTATTTGTTTGCCCCTAGTTCATTTTCATAAGTGTTTTTGCGGTTCAGTCCCAACAATTAGGTTGTATTATGACGCTTGACACAAATTTAAATGCAATATGGCAGCATCAATAACAACAATTGTTTATACACAACAAAGCAATAAGAATAAGGGTGGCCCATGGCATGAGGCTCCCGTCAATGCATGCAAGGTCCAGGGTTTGGACAACAACACTAATAAATTCCAATATGACAAATTAGTTTAGAAAAAAATTTCACACTTAATTTTCAAATAAGAAGTGACATGACAAAAATGCAACAGCATATGACTGCCACCATCTTCTGGAATCCAACATATATAGACATATGAGTAAAGTATTGATTCTTTGAATGGATTGCCCATGCTCTTTCTTTTTTTCTAAGCGTCCATATTGGTTTTTGATGCTAGACTCAACATTTAAAAGCACGGGAGCAGCAACAGCAACAACTGTCTCCACAGCAGCAGCAGCAGCAACATCAACAACAACAACAACAACAACATATTCAAATTCAACAACTTATGTTACAGAGACAGGCACAACAACAGCAGCAACATCAGCAACAACAACAACAGCCACAACGAAGAGAGGGATCTCAGCTTTTGAATGGTAGTGCCAGTGGGCTTGTTGGTACAGATACTTTGATGCGCCAGAATTCCGGAACTGCTAATGTCTTAGCAACAAAAATGTATGAAGAACGGCTGAAGTTGCCACTTCAAAGGGATTCTCCAGATGAGCAATCAATTAAGGTACTAATCCAGACTAAAAGTTATTTCCTCTAAGATGGCCGTCTTCCCTGGTATGTATAGGATTGATTTTATTGATCATTTGTTATTTCTTTTTGCAGAGGTATGGTGACAATGTGGGTCAGGTCATGGACCCAAACCATGCTCCCATGCTGAAGTCAGCTCCAAATCCTGGACAACCTTTAGGGTACGCTCACTTTGCATAGTTAAAATGACCATGTACCCATCATGCAGTAAACTTTTTCTGCTTTAGTTGGATAATGTAAATGCCATATGAGCACAGACATGGGCACCAAAATCCCATGTGGATTGTTATGATATATACCTACTGCTAATCATGCTGTTCAGTGCCTATGCATTCATAAACCCTATCTACTGGCTAATATGAATCTTCTTGCTGGCACTTGATCTTAGATATAAAGCATTGTAAATAGATTTTGAGATTCATCATGGAATACTTCCAATTCAGGCATGTTTTGCATGGTTCGGCTGGTGGTCTATCAGGGCCTCTGCAGCTGGTTCAGGCTAGGAATCAACAGCTTCCTGGGTCATCGCAGGTTGTTTTTTTATTAAACAATTTTGTTACACAATTTATTACTGATTTTGTAATTGTAATATGGACAGGACATAAAGAGTGAGATTAATCCAGCTTTAAACCCCAGAGCTTCAGGTCCTGATGGCTCATTAATTGGAATTCCAGGTAGTATTTTCCAAAATCAAATTACTTAAGTGTTCTTTTTAATATTATGCTTTTGGTTTTCTTTTTGCTGTCTCTATCTTTCATCTCTAGATCCTTTACTTGCGCGCCCTTCTGTATTAACATGCTGCTTGAGCCACAGCACTTCTAGCGTTAAAATGGAGGGTCCATGATGTTTGGTGTGTGGAAGCCAATGTTCTATTTGTTGAGTTTCATTAAGTGGCAGTTTTATTGCACAATGTCCAAACATCATTTACATTAAACACTGTTTGCAGCTGTAGGGCTTATGCACTCACTGTTTGTGTTCTGTTAGCAGGTACTAATCAGGCTGGAAACAATCTGACTCTGAAAGGCTGGCCCCTGACTGTAAGTTTGCTTTTGTGAATAGGAAGATCCTAATTCTTGTTGATTTAGTTTTTATTTGTTTCTTGAAAATTAGATACGCATTTCCTCGATAACTGCAATATGTGCTTTACTTATTCTTGTGTGTGTTTTTATGTCAGTGAGCACTTGGCCTGCTTCATTAAACTTGTTTAATTTGAAAGATCTTTGCATTTCTCATTCCTCCTTGTAGCTTACTGTACTTTAGTCTGTCATGTTGAACTGAAGTTTCTTGCCATCTCTGATACTGTTAAATGTATCTGTTTATGTTACATGCTAGTATCTTGTATGTATTCATCTACTTATATTTTCATGTGTGCACAATGGCATGGACATAGAAAGTTATATGTTTTTGTATACAACGCGGCATGATGTATTCACTTGATGAATGGAATAGCTTGGTTAAATAACTTAGTTAACAAAATTATGAGATTCAGAAATACACTTGATGAATAGAGAAAGAGTTTTTTTAGTATCAATTTACAAGAATAATGGTGATTCAAAACTGTTCTAATTATAGAAGAGTTAAAATCAGAAGTCATTAAGACAGTTAATGGAAAATTATAGAGAGAAAGAACGATTTGCATATGGTTTTTATAGACTTGGAGAAAATCTATGATAGAGTTTCTAGAGATATATTATGGTGGGTTTTAGAAAAGAAAGATGTATCCATTAATTATATTGATGGCATTAAGGATATGTATGATAATGTAGCTAATAGTGTTAGAACTATAAGAAGTATGTCTAGTGAGTTCCCTATTAGAATAGGATTACATCAAGGATCCGTTTTAAGTCTCTATGTTTTACGTTAAT
The DNA here is from genome assembly GCA_004837865.1 of Musa balbisiana. Classification (NCBI taxonomy): domain Eukaryota; kingdom Viridiplantae; phylum Streptophyta; class Magnoliopsida; order Zingiberales; family Musaceae; genus Musa; species Musa balbisiana. The sequence goes on along the minus strand of CM017188.1, from coordinate 42,260,364 downwards.
AATGAATGAACTTACTCGTTATTTACAAGATAGACCTTCCTAGTGTATTTTATTTGCTAATGATATTGTCTTAGTTGATGAGAGCCTAAGTGGAATTAATTATAAACTTAAATTGTAGAGGTAATCCTTAGAAACTAAAAGCTTTAGATTAAGCAGAACTAAACTGAATATATGAGATGTAATTTTAGTAATACTAAGAAAAGACGAGAATATAGTTAACTTGGATATATTAGAATTTCTTTTAAGTAAAAGTTTTAGGTATCTTAGATCAATTATTCAACAAGATGGAGAGATTGATGAAGATATTATTCATAGAGTAGAAATAAGATGGTTAAAATGGCGATAGGCATTAGAAATTTTGTGTGATCATTAGATACCTTTGAGATTAAAAGAAAAATTTTATAAGACTATTATGAGACCAGTAGTGTACTATGGTTCCGAGTGTTGGTAGCTAAAAAGTATCATATACAATAAGGTTGTGTTGCGAAATGAGAATATTGAGATGGATGTGTGGAGTTACTACGAATGATAGGAAAAGAAATATTCTTATTTGTCAACAATTAGGTATTGCTTCAATAAAGGATAAAATGAAAGAGAATTATTTAAAATGGTATGAGTATATGTTTAGGAGACCTATGGATGCAGTAGTTAGAAGAGGTAAAATAATTAATATTAATAGTAAGAGAAGAGGTAGAGGAAGACCTAAAACAACCTTAATAGAAACTATAAATGAAGATTTAAATACTCTATACTTAAATAAATATATAACTTTTTGCAGATCTCAATGATAGCAAAAGATCCATGTAGTTGAACCCAGATAGTTGGGTCTTACGGTTTTATTGCTGTTATTGTCATTGTATACATTGCGGCATGAACACATCTACTTGTTGTCAATGTTACGTTGGATTAAGCAGTCAGCTTGGCTTAATGTTCTTATTAGGCATCTTGACTGGGGCTTTGGGTAGTAATTTTGAAATGCAAAATATGTCAACTGTTATTTATTTTGTTTTCAACCTATAGGATATAGATCAACTTCGTTCGGGGCTTTTGCAACAGCAAAGAACATTTATGCAGTCACCTCAGTCGGTTCATCAACTTCAGTTTCTAAGTCCCCATCAACAGCAGCTACTGCTTCAGGCACAGCAAAATCTGAGTTCCCCATCAGCTGCTGATATTGATAACAGAAGGCTACGAATGCTTTTGAACAACAAGAACATGCTCTTGGGAAAGGATGGCCAGTCAAATGCTCTTAATGATGTCATTCCAAATGCGGGATCTCCCATGCAAACTTCAAACCCTGTGATGTCTCGCACTGATTCAGATTTGTTAATGAAGGTCTGCTTTTTTTTTCCTTTAAATTTTGGGATGAGTTTAGTTGTTCATCACTTCACTGTGTAACTTATGCATGAATAGAAATAATAACTTCAGCTGTCTAAACTTTGTTTCTCTTTGTATTTGCAACAGAAAGTAGCTCCGTTACAACCACAACAACAAATCAGTAACAGTCAGCAACAGCAGCTTCAACAACATTCTCTTTCAAGTCAACAATCACAAAACTCAAATCACCTTAATCAAGAAAAACTCGGAACAGCCAATATGATGGTTGATGGAAGCATGTCAAATTCATTTAGAGGGACTGATCAGGTATATCTTTTACCGTACCTTGGTATTAATGTAAAAATTATTTGCTTTTGTTGTCAGGGTTCTATTTTTGCATTAGCTAAAGGTTCTGAAGATTTTTACATATGTAAGAAATCTGATCAGATTGTGACACTGCAAGATAACATGTTAAAAATGTCTGAAGAGATTGTCACTTTGAGATTTTGATGTGTTCAGGTGAGAGATTTCACTTGATTAACTGATTTCTGTTGGCACTTCTCACTTGGTTGTGATAATCTTTGTCTTGTCTTTATTTCACTAATGAGTTGAGCATAGGGATTATCTTCAGTTTGTTGGCCATTCTCGTGGTGCCAACAATTTCTTGGCAAGTGCATGCACACAAAACCTTTTAAGCCATGCTGCAGTGGCCTTTATTGCTTGGCACGTGCCAACAATCTCATGGCACCAACAATTTCTCATGTCAGTGGTATCCTTGTAAAAATAGAAGGCCATGCTACAGTGGTCGAATGTGGTATACTAGTAGGTTAATACATTTTGGTTTCAAACTTATTATGGCATGAGACTGTTGCTCTAGACGAGTCACAAATTTTCATATACATTTCAGTCTTTAAATGTTAATGTTTTCCCCTAACTTTTAGCAACTAGTTTTTAACGGACTGTAGACCTCAAACAATCAAAGTGGCCGGAAGCGGAAGCAGCCTGTGTCATCCTCAGGTCCTGCCAATAGCACAGGAACAGCAAATACTACTGGACCTTCTCCAAGCTCTGCACCCTCGACGCCATCCACTCATACGCCAGGAGATATGATTTCAATGACACAACTGCAACATAATGGTGGGTCATCTAAGCCTATGATTATGTTTGGTGATGCGACGGGTGCTTTGACATCTTCAGCCAACCAATTGGTAATTATTCAGGAACATTTTTGTTGCTAATTAATCAATTTTGCACAGATTGATTTTAACATTAGGATGTCAAAGTTGTTGACTTGCAGGCTGACATGGATCGCTTTGTGGAGGATGCATCTTTAGATGACAACGTAGAGTCATTTCTATCTCATGATGATACCGATCCAAGAGATGTGGTTGGTCATTCAATAGTTGCTACAAAAGGTGCTATATATTTCTTTTTTTTTTTTGCCTAGTTTTTACTGCCTTGTGTTTCTTACATCTGGATAGTTAGGATAAGAAAATGTTGTGTCCCTGGTCAGTTTGCTCTGTCTGATGTCCGCAATTGCTCTATCAGGATTCCCATTTACCGAGATCAAATCAGCCAGAGCAAGTACAAATAAAGTTGTTTGTTGTCACTTTTCCTCAGATGGAAAACTCCTTGCAACCGGAGGCCATGATAAAAAGGTCAAAGGCAACTTGATGTCCCACCAACCATTTCTTATTAATTATGAATCAACTCTTTCCCATCTTGGTAGCAAAATACTTTAAGAAGCTATTTAAGGCATTTGATCCCATCCTGCAGGCTGTTTTGTGGCATGCTGATACCTTAAAAAACGAATCTACATTGGAGGAACACACACTGCTGATTACTGATGTTCGGTTTAGTCCTAGCATGCCACGCCTAGCTACATCCTCATTTGACAAGACTGTCAGAGTATGGGATGCTGATAATGTTAGTATCAAGTGTTCCACTTTTTCATGCTTTAATGCAACACTTTCATCTAAAAACATCTCTTTTGTCATTTGGATGGCATTATTGGCATGTTGGGAATATTTTAAGATGTTTGTTTATGTACATCCATCTCTTCTTACAAACACTGTTGTATTATCTCATCACTTCTTGTGGGAAAACTTTTGTGCTGATTATTCGAGATCTTACAAGATGTATAATGAGAAAATCTGAGTTGCCTGTAATAACTTGGACTCAAAGAGTATTTGGTTGATGTTTCTAGATGACTCTGTAAAAGTTATTAGGCTAGTGGGTTCTGATTAGATTGGGACAATATACGCAGATAGCTGAATCTATGAAAGACTGTGCCATAAAAATTAGTAGGTTTCTGCCAAGCTTTCATTTTGATGTTTATACTTGTACTAAATCTAGTGACTGCAAAAATAATGTAAGGTTTATTTTCTGATGATCGTAGGTCACCGACATTATCCATATAGTGTTAACAAAAGTCAAAGGCAACCACAATGCTGTAGTAAATATCATTGACACTTGTATGCTTTTATTCATATATAAAGGTCGTCTGTGATTGGTATCTCTCAGATGGACATTCATATTGTTTTCTTGTAGTACAACTGTTGGATGCAATTTCAGACATGACCACTAGAACTATTTTTTTCTTGATTTATTAAATAGGAGATGTTCTGCAGATGGTCTGTACTGACTCGGAGGATGCATACTATTTACTATCCTGAAATGGATTTAGCAAATCATGTGAGTGCTTAAGTATGATGGATCAGCGTGCACACATGGATTGCCATGCTAACTCATGCCATCCATACTGTAGCCAGCTGAGTGGGCATCAGTATCGTTTCATGCCATGACAAGTATGTCCGGCACACCCTTGGCAATGTGCCGGTGGACAAGGGGCCAATTCCATACTGTGCTGACTGGTAAATACTGGTGTGGTTAAAGATCTACCACACATCTACTTAAAGGCCATATTCTTGGGTGCACAGGCAGATGTTTGAGATTATAAAGATATGCTTATTTTGGAGAAGGGTCAATGCCAAAGGCATTATTGGAAAGACAATGAGTTTTTGCTAAACTACAAAATATATCTCTTGTCAGAGTTTTTACAAAAACAAGTGATCAGGAAGATGTAGCATGATACTTGTTTTTGGATGGTATATACAGGCAAGGTCTGTAATGCCGTATCGTACCGGTGTTTCGAGGTTGGCTCGGTATGGTACGGTACCGTGTATCGAGCGGTATGCCTGGGCGTACCGAGCGGTATGCCAAGGCATATCGTTACCAAGTGGTAACGGTCAAAATCAACCGCTACCGAGTTGTGCCGTGCGGTAACGGTCGAAATTTCGACCGTTACCGCTCGATATTACCTCGTATCGTCCGATACGGGGCGCTTTTAAACGTTCCGCCCGGTTGTTGGTGGTCCGCGTACCGGTATGCTGTCGGACCGGTATCTACTGCCTGGTATATTCGAAATTGCCTACCTTGATGCTGGCATATATGGTTGAATGCTTGACAAGATTATGGATACGACCTCGTTGTATTTCATAGGAAATTCTGTGGAACTAGGACAAAACATGCTAGACCTATATTTAATAAAATGTAGGGAACCTTGGGGTGGATGCCATAGATTTATCTGCTATAAATATTAACTGTGTACCAACTGTAAAAAACAATGAGGATTGTAATCAAGTGGTTTAATTGTATATCTTATTGGTATATGGTACATTTTATAAATAAATGCTCATGATGGCTCCAAGTTTGTGCTTGAGGCTGGACAGCATAATTGTGATCCATGTACATTTTTCTTTGAATGAAGTAGGAAAATCTGTCAAATTTATTTGATAATTATGAAAGAAAAAGTGCTACATTAATTCGGCACTTCATTCATCCAGTAGCATATTATTAGCAGATCGGAGAAATTTCTCCACAATTGACTTTCATTGTCCATTTAACTAGTCTACATGGCAATTCCCTGAACACAGATGGCAAGTAGTAGGAAATTTTTCTGTCCACAGTTTTGGTCATCACAATCTTCATTCTCATGGACCATGAACAGTGTCATGCATGCGGCAGACTTCTTCTTGTAAAAACCAATCAACATTCATGCTCATCCATGGTCTTATGAATGTGTCAGCATTCTTGACTGTACCAGTCTGAAGCAATCTGGCTGTGAGAAACTTCTGAAAGGAAAAAATGTTGTGATTCTTCAATTACCATGGACAATGTGAATATTTTATTTTTCTTGTCATGTTGCTGATTTTAATCTTTTGTTGAGTTATTTCTAATGAGTTGTTTGGCTACATGATGTCAATGTACAGCCAGGCTATTCCCTCCGTACTTTCACTGGCCATTCTGCATCAGTCATGTCCCTTGACTTTCACCCAAGTAAAGAGGATCTCATTTGTTCCTGTGATAGTGATGGGGAAATGCGTTACTGGAGTATAAACAATGGTAACTGTGCCAGAGTTTTTCCGGTATGAAACAGTGGTCTCTTTTTTTTGCCTTAAATTGTTTCTGTCAAATGCAACCCCTGAAGAGGATTTCTTGTGGACAACTTGGTGCAAAGATTCTTCTGCTGGCTAGCTAACTTTTTTTTTTTCATTGTGCATGCAGGGTGGAACAACTCAAATGAGGTTTCAACCTCGTCACGGTAGGTATCTTGCTGCGGCCGCTGAGAACACCATATGCATGCTAGATGTTGAGACACAAGCTCGCAGACATTTGCTACAGGTTGGTTCTCTTATCTGGAACATTAGGTATGCAATGGAAGCACTACATCATGTTCTTTTATTAATATGTTACGTGAATCATAAGATGATTTCACAAGTGAGGATTATTAAATTGAGAATCAAGCATGCATTTTCCTGAGTAATAACTTCTGGTTCTCCAGATTGTCAAATTTTCATTTCCTACCATCCATAATTTCTTGATCATTTGGTACTGCTGTTAATATATTTATCTAATCAGCTAAGCATGGATCAGTAGCCTTACTTTGACTTTTAATGCCTTTGCTATGAGGTCTAAACAGCATTCTAGTTTGTTGACATCACTGTTCAACTACAGGGACATACAAAACATGTTATTTCGATCTGCTGGAACTCTTCGGGTGATCGTCTGGCTTCTGTTAGCGAAGACTCAGTCCGAATATGGTCACTTGGTTTGGGAAGCGATGGGGAATGCATAAAGGAGTTGAATTGTAGTGGAACTAAGTTTCACTCATGTGTTTTTCACCCCAGCTATCCATCAGTGCTTGTGATTGGTTGCTACCAGGTGAGTTCAATGCTTAAATTACTCGCACTACTAACATTTAGCCATACATCTATCATGTGTCTTATAGATTATAGGTGAAGTAGCCCTCAGATTCAATTTGCACCATTCTTAGCATCCATCACTAATTATTATACTATTTGTGCATTATTTATCTTTCTTGTTACCAAGAATTTGTATATATGTAATTTTAATAAATGTTGGCGGCATGGGCATGAGATCACACTTGAAAGTGTAGGAACACAATTACTCAAATAAGACTTGAGTGATATTTAGTGAGAGGTTCAATCTATTGTAGATAGTTTGTTGTTGTTCTGTGTTGTAATTGATCAAATGACTACTAACTGAAGTCATCAATTCTGCAGTCGCTGGAACTCTGGGACATGAATGAGAACAAAACCATGCCCTCTTCTGCGCATGAAGGTTTAATTGCAGCATTGGCAGCATCCAATGTAACTGGAGTAATAGCATCTGTGAGTCACGATAAGTGTGTCAAGCTTTGGAAGTAGCCTCTTTGCAGAAACAAGAAGCTAGCTGCTGGTAATTTGCTGTAGAAGCTATGATGTCCTGTATACCATGTAGTTAGAGAAAGATAGTGTTTTGTGGTATGAGACCTCATGTTATATTATCATCTAACTTATGGAACACCTGGTACTAGGTTAAATAGATACTGTACTAACCATGTGTTGTATTTTAGTCATGTATTGCTGTTTCGTCTGCTATGCTTTGACTAATTGCGGCTCGATCGAGTTGCCCTCGTCTATATTGTGGTATAAAACAATGGGTAAATTCTTCTCTTTTCTGGCCTTGTGATCTTTGTGTGTCAGCCCATTTCATTCTCTATGTTGCCATGCTCTCTTTGTAACTTGCGTGACGAATTGTATGCGCCAATTGTCATTTAGCTAATAAACTCATGAAGTTCAAATGTGCTTCCGAAGTAGTAGTTAGAGTCTCTTATGCCAAGCAACAAACGCACTGTTGTTTTTGTTTCTTCCAATAGTAACTTAAATTTCGTTTTTCCTGTTTGTTGCTTTCCTTCTGATGATGTCGTCCATTGCTTCTGCCCTCTACTCCGATCGCAAGACCTCGCTTCCTTCACTGTGGGGCAAAGACATGCATAGAGATGGAGGTGACGAGTAGGGTCTTGTGATGGTGAGTAGAGAACGGTGATGATGAGCATGATAGATAAGGAAGAGGTAGAGGTAGTGGATGCGATGAGGGAGGAAGGGTGTCGTTGTCGTAGATGTTGTAACGGACGATAGAGGTAATAGAGGTAATGGGTGTAACGGACGACGAATGATGTTGTAGTGCACAATGGTGATGGGGTCTCGCGGTGAGATCAGTAGATGGAGGCAAATCATAGAATTATTCTCTATCATCATCATATTTCTCTTGAGTTGAAAGAAAGAAAGAAAGAAGAAAAACTATATTTCCAGGGTTATCATCCTAACAGAAGGAAATATTATTGTGTTCATAATTAAAAATATAGTAAAATCTTTTTCATTCTGTCATCACGCTTACCTTTTTTGTTTGTTTGTTTGTTTGTTTGTTTAAAGCATAAGCAGATTGTTACTATGAGTGATGATGCTTCTCTGTTTTCTTTCTTTTTAGCAGAAGTAGTAGTAGTTACAGGTTGTTACTATGTAGTCTTACTTCTTTTTCTTTGTTCGATACATGATGAGTAAGGAAGCTCATCTTTGGCCGGTTTATCCAACATGTGTTTACCATTTGATACCCCAACACATTGCATTGCATGGGCTCCGACGGAACCCACCTCATAGAGGTCCCGCACCGATGGACCAAATCACCCCAGACACTTTACATGGGCGGTTCCGTCTCTCCATTGCCTACTTACCTTGCACCTTTCGACCATCCCTCGTGTCAGCCGTTCGCCGCTTTTTTTTCCCCACTTCCATGGCACTTGAGTGGCAACGCCAACCCAGTCAGCCCTGGCAAGTGTCAGGGCCGATGGTCCCACTTCTCCCTACCAGTGAGATAAATAGAGAGAGAGAAGTGGGGCCCGCACCACATCTTTCACTGATTTCCCAAAAGATTCCATTCATTATTTGGAATTTATTTTGTTCCCCTCTTCCCCTCCACTACTCAAGAGAGAGAGAGAGAGAGAGAGATGGAGGGGTTCTTGGTCAGGAGTGCGGTGGCCGTGGTGCTGTCGCTGGGGATCGCTGCAAGGGCGTACCTCCACAGGTCGCTCGATCGATCTGGGGCGATTGCGGGGTTCCTGGTGATGGCGATCCACATCGCGGCCGGCTACAGGTTCAAGCCCTCCACGTTTTTTGGATTTGGATTCTTCCTCGAAGTAGAGGGCTCACTGTTGGTGCCCCTTCTCTTCCAGATTCGCCGCGCTCCTGCTGGTCTTCTTCTTCACCTCCTCGAAGCTCACAAAAATGGGAGAGGAGAAGAAACGGAGCATCGACGAGGATTTCAAGGAAGGCGGGCAGCGGAATTGGTGACATTTCCTTCTCTTCCCCCTTAGTTTGTTCTTATTGGCTGTGTTCTGTCATTACTAATATTATGGGAATTGTTGTGATGGCCGCATCAGATCCTGCACTTGTTAAGTTCGTTAAATTTCTTTCAGCTTTATATTGTTCTACTGGACACATTTCTGTTTTTAACTTTAGGGCCTGAAATTTTCAGATTAGCTAGGAATCACTGAATATACTGGCCCTGCATGCCTCCTTTATTTGGTTAGTTCTCTGTTTCAGATGGATGATCTTTTGTGGCTGTTTCGAACCAGACTGACAATACATCCAATTTGTAGGCCATTCTTTAGATATCACTCAAACTGTGGAGAACCATCGTGTCATAAAATTATCATTAAAGAATGCTTAGTTGCAGAGAGGTGCCTAAATTTGATCGAGGAGAAAGTTGTGTTATGTTGTGACCTTAACAGACGTGAAAAACTAACCTCTTTTTAATTATAAGAATATCTCAGATTGATGGTGCTGGTGAACCATGAATTTGTACATCAATAGTTACAGAATGCTGAATTTAGAAAAAGGGGCTCAAATTTGAGTGGATGGGTTAGCGAGAAAGCTTTATTTAGTTTGGATGAGATTTAAGAGTTATCCTGAGGTCGAGAGATTTACTATATTTGGCTACTGATTTGAAGAAGTAAGCATCATTTCAAACACCAAACTATCTGCAAGACAGGTTAACTGAGATTTTCGGTCACATTTGGCACTAAGTTAGCCACGGTGCTTTTGACCTTTTGTTCCAAGTTATGATGAAAAATTGATTTATTCTCAATTTGGAGGAAACAAAATGTAATATCTAAATTTAGTTTCACAGCAAAACGGAAGATGACTGGAATTGTTGTACAACTAAATGAGTCTATTACCATTACCTTGGGTTAAACCATCTTGGGCTAGTGGTTCAAACTTAGCAAATTAATGAAAAAGTTATTTCATTAGATCGGATCATACTTATAATTACATATATATATCTACTAAGTCAAAATACATTTCCTCATTTAATTTGGATATAGCAACTAATATTGATAGTATACCTATTCTCAAGACTCGTATCTTCTACAGACTTTTTATTGCAACAAAATGAAAAGAGTTTAAGATCTAATCGACCTGTGTGAATTATGAGATTAGGAAAATTACAGAACTCCTAGGATATTTAATTGTGTTTTATCAATGTTTTACATGACTTCATGTCACCATATGCTCTAAAAGTGTAACTATATAGGTCTCTTTATTTCCTTTTTAAGAAACTCACATGTACTTTCAAAGTCTAGAGAAACTTCATTTCCTTTTTAAGAAAACTCACATGTATTTTCAAAGTCAAGTCTTCGAAAGTATTGTCAATCTATATTATCTTATTTCACTTCCTTTGACTCGAGTAACCAAGCATTTATGAAACTGTTCTAATTATAGATGAAATTAAAAACATGAGTCAATCTAATTTGATTTTATGCTTGGAAGATCAACAATAGAAAATAATTAATGAAAAAGCATATAGAGAAAAAAAAATATTTGTATATGATTTTTATTGATTTAGAAAAGGTTAAACATAGAGTTCTTAGATATTTATTAGTGGGTTTTAGAAAAGAAAGGTGTATCCACTAAATTGTTGCTATTAAGAATATGCATGATAATGTAGCTACTAGTGTTAGAAATGTAAGGAGCGTGTCTAATCAATCTCCTATTAGTATGAGATTACATTAAGAATCCGTATTAAGTTCCTACATTTTTACATTGATAATAGATGAACTTACTAGTCATTTATAGGATAGACCTCCCTAGTGTATATTATCTGTTGATGATGTTGTCATAGTTGATGAGAGTCTAAATAAAATTAATTCTAAATTTGAGTTGTGGAGCCAATCCTTAGAAAGTTTTTATATTAAGTAGGATTAAAATTAAATATATGAGAGCTAATTTTAGTAATACTAGGACTGGGCAATGTAAATATAATTAAGGAGGATGAACAAAGAGTTTTGTAAGTAACTAAAGATTTAATATTAAGTAGGACCAAAATTGAATATATGAGATACAATTTTAGTAATGCTAGGAATAAACATAATGATATAGTTATGTTGGATGGGAAAATAAATCCTTCAAATAAAATATTTAGGTATCTTAGATTAACTATTCAACAAGATGAAAAGATTAATAAAGATATTATTCATATTTAAGAGAGTAAAAATATGATGATTAAAATGGCGAGGGGGCGTTAGGAAACTTGTGTGATTATCGGATATCCTTGAAATTAAAAGAAAATTTTTATAAGGCAATTGTTAGACTAGCAACACTTTATGGATTTGAGTATTGGGTAGTCAAGAAGCAATATATACAAAAAGTTTATTTTGTTGAGAAGAGAATGTTGAAGTGGATGTGCTAATTTATCAGGAAAGATAGAAAGATAAAATATGATTGTTAGAAAAAATGAGAGATAATAATTTATGATAGAATGAATATATGCTCAAGAGACCTGAATATACAGTAATTAGAAGAGGTGAAATGATTACTGTTAGCAGTATAAAAAGAGGTTGAGGAAGATCGAAAAAACTTTAATAGAAACTATAAGTAAAGATTTAAATACTCTTAATTCAGCTTAGTATAATCTTAGTAGCAACAAAAGATCTATGTAGCTGACTCCAAATAGTTGGGACTTACGGTTTTATTGTTATTATTGTTGAAACAAGCATTTATGAAAAATATTTTACTTTAGAATGAACATTTAGGTGGCATATGCAATTTGATTGGCAATTGTGCTGTAAGATTGCTTTTTATGTACAAATTTTTAATGATTGTTTCAAGTTTGATCTAATGGATGATAAAGCAGACTTATCAGTGAGTGGTGCTGGGTGGAATATGTTCCATATGGTGCACAATTTTTCTTGACATTCAGTATTGCAGATCTCATGTCATTTATGAGCTTATAAAATGATCATCCACTTTTTATGCTATAATTTGAGAATACTATATGAGGATAGATAATCTTTGTAACTTATTTTTATTTCAACCTTATTGCCTTCATAGCCTGACATGACGTGTGTTCAATTATTTTATCAGGATACAAGTATTGGCTAATAGTGGGCTTGCAACTATTTTGGTAGTGGTGTTCGTAACTGTAACTGGGGGACAAGATACCTGCTTGGACACAAAAAAGTCCAAATTTCTCACTGGCCTCCTTGGTGGCATTATTGGACATTATGCCTGTTGTAATGGAGACACCTGGTCATCTGAAATTGGAATGCTTAGCAATGCTCAACCCAGGCTAATCACTACCTTCAAGGTACATATTACTGTGGTTAATTAGTTTGGCCTTATTGTGGCTAAGAATCAATATCTTACTTTGTCTTTGTTCATTCATGTATGTTACTTTATTTTAACTAATGGACATAAGGAAGCAATGATATCTGCTTTGTACTTTATTATTAATTAGGCTGTTTAGTTATCTTATATCAATCCAGGTTATTCAGTTTAGCATGTTTTGGTTTATTTACTAGAGAGAATATTCTTACTGGCACCACAAGTATAGTAGAGAGATCTTATAGTAGTAGATTTTGATTGAACTCTACTTTTTGCTCTAGTGAATATTCATGCTTAGAACTTGTACATTAATTTTTTTTTTTGGTTAAGGTCTCTTTTAGCCCTTATAGTTTTAGTCATAGACCTCTTAAGCCCTTATGGTTTACTCATGTCTAAAATAATTTTTATATTTTAAAAAACGTAACATATAAACATCTTTCGTCAAGTCTGAGTTAATAGACATTAGAGTATGCTTACGTGGTATGCTAACTTATAATAAACCATTAACATAATGACACGTATAATTTAAATTTAAAAGGTTAAGGTCCATTTTAGCCTCTATGGTTTTCGTCATGAATCTCTTTAGCTTTTATGCTTTACTCATATCTAAAATAACCTATACATTTTAAAAAACGTAGCATATAAGCCTCTCCCATCAAGTCTAAGTTAACAAACGTCAAAGTATGCTGCTTACGTGGCATGCTGACTCACAATAAACCATTAACATAATGGCGTGTAATTTAAGTTAAAAAAAAACTGAGACCACTATCAATGATGGGAGGAGGCGTCGTCGTGGAAGCGACCACTAGTAGCAGCATCGAGCCACTACTGCTTAGCAGGGTGTCGTACGCACACAGCCTCTCCTACATTGACAACGAGCTCAAGAGCTTCCGATCCTGTCTTAAGTGGATATGCATCGACTAGTTCGACGCTAGGCACACAGTGGTCTCCTGATCCCTCTTCCTCCTCTTAAGCATCTTCATCCCCACAGCCTCCTACTTTGTCCTCTCCTGCGCCCTCACCTGTCGCACCTATGACGTGGTGGTCCAGCTCTCCCTCACCTTTGCCTATGGCTTCTTCATGGGGGAGATGGCTTATAAGGTATGGTGGTACTTGTTGAGATCGAAGCGAGTGTCGTTCGCGGTGGCAGGTAGCGCCGTGGTGGCATGCGCCTTGAGCTGGCGAGTGACATCCGATAGATCTAGCTCGCCAACTCCAGGGTGTTTGCCACCACATCGCCCACCACGAACGACACCCGCTTCGATCCCGACGAGTACCACCATACCTTGTAAGCCACCTCCCTCGCGAAGCACGACATTACAAAGATGGAGAGCAGGTGGAAGGAGCGGTTGAGTTGGTCCATGTAGCCCTCCCGCACTCGCTCGCTCTCCCCGATCAGCTTATCGAGGAAGAGGAAGTGGCGGATGTTAGGATCAGAGCGACTAAGAGGGGGGGGGGGTGAATTAATGCAGCGGATTAAAACTTGTAAGTTTAATAACAAATTCGTAAATACGAGGAGATTTCGTTTCGATAGTAACTTGAGTAGATGAAAACCGAAAGCTAGCAATAGTGTAAATGACAATTTCAGGAAAGTAAGAACTCACACATTCAAGGAACACACCAATTTAAAGTGGTTCGGTCAAAATGACCTACATCCACTTGCGAAGCCTTCTTCGATGAGGCTCCCAACTTCCACTAGCAAATCACTTTGAAGGGGAAGGACAAATACCCCTCTTAAAATCTTTTACAAGTGGTTCACACTCTTACAAATTTTCAACGAGAAAGGAGGTGAATACTCAAGCAATTGAAAACAAGACTTGCTAAAGACTTTGCTAAGGCTTTTATCTCAATCTATTGCTTCTCAAAAGTTATATTCTTTACTGAGAATTGAGGGGTATTTATAGGCCCCAAGAGGATTCAAATTTGGGCTCTAAATTTTGAATTCTCTTGGGTTTCCGAGACTGGCGGTGCCACCGCCTGTCAATGTCATACTGACCAGTGACTGGCGGTGCCACCGCCTATCGGTGGCAGTGCTACCGCCTGTCAATTTTCACATTGACAGTGTTCTGGTGGTGCCACCGCCGGAACTCTCAGGTTCTGGGCGGTGCCACCGCTCGAACTCTCGGGTGCTGGGCGGTGCCACTACCCAATCCGGCGGTACCACCGCCTGATACTTCAGGCTCTGGACGGTGCCACTGCCTAGTCTGGCGGTGCCACCGCCTACACTATTTCAGCTCACTGGTTGGGCTCCAAACTTGGCCCAAACTAATCCGAACTCGGGCCCAATTGGCCCCTACTTGGGTTATAAGATTAACACCTAATCCTAATCCTAATTAACATGCTAACTACGAATTTAAAGACATTTCCTAAGCTATTACAAATTCTACAAGTCAAGACTTCTTCCGGCAAACTTCCGACGGTCTTTCGATAAACTCTCAGAAACCATTATGCGGACTCTCGACAAGCTCCTAGACTTCACGATTTGATCTTGGCAAGTTCCGACGAGCTTCTTGGGCAAGCTACGATCTTTCTCGACGAGCTCTGCGAACTTCCGACGTACCTTCCGGCGAGCTTCCGAAAACCCTTCGGCAAGCTCCCTTCTCATTCTCGGCTAGTTCCGGCAGCATTCTCGATGAACCTTCGGACTTCCGTCGGACTCTCGAACTCCCAACGAATCCTTCGCGCTTGACTCCGATACTTTGTTTCGCTTTATGTCTTCATCGTTATCGTAGTTAATCCTGCACACACAAACCAAAACTCTACTCCGATCTAGACAATTATTACAACGCGAATTGACATTCTATTGCCCGGCACGTCATTGGTTGGCGCTTCGTCCGATTCTTCAGCGCATCGTCCTCTCTTGTGGTTTGTTGCCCAATCGGCAGTTGACCTTCGCAACCCCGATATCCTTGGTGCAATTCCGCTCTCCTTGGCCCAATGCCCGATGTCCGAAGCGTTCTGCCATCCAATATCCTGACGTAATCTCCTCCGGCGCAACGTCAATTCCTCCTGCGTCAACTATCTAATCCTGATCGAGTAGACCTGCATCACTCAAAATGCAGTTAAACATCTAAACACAATCAATTAGTTTCATCATCAAATCCGAGATTCAACAATCTCCAACAACTTGATGATGACACTTGATGACTACCAGAGTTAACCTTAACTCCCCGGAGTTTAACCAAACTCCCCTTTCAATATGTCATATTGATAGAACCTTGAATTCAAGCCGAATTCAAGTCATTGCAAATATTCATCATTAATATTTGCAACACGTCATCATGCATAATATGATCATACTTCTCCCCCTATGTCATCAACAAAAAGGAGAAGTGTCACTTTCTATATGTTTGAGATATGAATTCAACTTATTGCATGAAAAAACATAATATCAAGTTTTATCATCATGCAATTTGTAAGCTTGAAAATTTAGCAAATGCTACATCATGCAAGCTAGCAAAATTTAGCAAGTGCTATATCACATTAGAATATGCAAGCTATCAAGTTTTAGATATGCAAGATAGTAAGATAGCATGTCCTTCTTCACAACATTTACAACATTTTAGAACATGCAAGCTAGCAGTTTTAAGATGTTCAAAAAGCAGCTCTTGCTTCTTGAAATATGCAAGTTGCAAGCTATCAAATTTTACTTCCTTTGCAATGTGTGCAAGTTTAGCATGTTTAGCATCTTGAGATAGCAACTGTTTGCTTCTCTTTAGACCACAAGCTAGCAATTTTTACGATATGCGAGTTTTACTACATACAAGCTAGCAAAAATTTTGAAAGCAAATGCAAGACAGCTTTCTTGTGTAAGCTCATGATTCTTGCTTCCTATTGCATTGTGCAAGTTGCAAATTTTGCTTCTTGAGATAGGCAAGATAGCACTTTTGCAATTTTTGTTTCTTAAGAGAGGCAAGCTTGTGATGTACAAGATAGCAAGCTCTTTCTTCTCTTTTGAGAAGTATTATTTTTTGCTTTCTTAGCAAAATGCCAAACTAGCAAGAGACAATGTTTTCGGATAATGTTTCCTAACAAAATGCCAATTGTTAGGATCAAGAAAATCCGAAAATGAAATTTAATACTTTTATACATTCGGACAAGGTTTTGCTATAGATTTTTAAATACAATCATGAAGATAAAACATGCTCATTATCATGAAAATTTTTGTATCCAAAACACATAATTTCCAACATGTTATTACGACATGTAATAGTGTAAAATTCTCATTATAGCAATTGAATGAATCAAGAAAGTTCGAAAAATAATCTTAATAAGTTCATGCATTCGGACATATTAAGAGAGTATGAATCTTCAACATGCTCATCATGGAAACCAAGGCACAAGATTTTCAAAGTAAGCATGTTATAGAAACATTCAATTTTAATGTGATCAAGGAAAATCCGAAAATGAGTAACGTAAAGAGATTTAAGGAAAATCCGAAAATGATGTTCAATTAATATTCCTTACTCTACATATGCTCACCAAATAATTTATCAAGTAAAACACATCAAGGATTAGTAGTCATCAAGGCAAGGGGCATTAAAAAGTAATTGTTACAACAAGATAAGAAGTGATTGTGTCCACATTTACATGAGGCAAGCAAATAATTTGGCAAGTGTTACATTTGCATCTTCTCTTTAGATGTGCAAGAAAGTAAGCATGTTTTTGCATTTTCTTGACTTGTGCAAGCTAGCTAATTTCTCTTTGAGATGACCCTTTATATCAATTCAAGATAGCACATTAGCAACTCTTTTTCCCCCTTTGTCATTGTCAAAAAGAAAGGAAGACCCTTTACATCAATTTCTAAATCATGACAAAAGTAAGTATCAATCTTATTTGTGCATCATTATGTTTTCAAATTAAAATATGCACAATTTCAAAACTTTACATTTGTATCCTTACTTCATGCATTATACAAATAAATTAATCACTATGGGCATATCATACATGATACATCATTTTGGTAACAAATCATAGCATTTATCAATATTTTGATCATGATACCAAGCATTCATCATTTAGAGCATTCATGATACACATTATATGCAATACATCACATGATACATACAAGACAACAATGCAAAGAAATCATGCCATGAAAAACATCAATTGTTAAACATGATATGATAATAGTCTCAAAATTTTCAATTTGCGATACATGTGATACATTGTGATACACTAAAAAATTTAATGTGATGCTTTTAAGGATATCAACCTATTTTTGATACAAAGCATGGCAAGAGCAATTATATTGCAAGTTTTCTAAGTTTTACATTTTTTGCTTCTTTCGAGATAGCAATTCTTTGCTTTACTTTATATTGCAAGATTTGCAATTCATTGGTAGTGTTCATGATAGCAAGTTATTTCAATGAAATGATCAAGCTAGCAAATTTTCCTTCCTTTGAAATATACAGGCTGGTAAACTAACTCCCCCTTTATCATTATCGAAAAGAAGGGAGAAATTAATGGCTAAAAAATTTTAATCATTATACAAGCCATATTACAAAATCATGTCATGATATCAAGAAAATTCAAGAAGGACATGATTCATTCGACAAATCTTTTTAATAGAGCAAAAGAATTATACAACCAAGGATCATGATTAAAATATATCAATATCATAGATCAAGTCATGATTCGTGATTCATCATAAAGCAAATTAATTTTCAATCATCACATAAGGCATTTAAAGAATTTTTGAAACATAGGAGAATGATTAATTTAAGCATGCAATGTTTCAATCAAATTCAAGTCCTGAATACCAATACTTTCATATTGTGAGTATCAATTCATGAATACCAAAAGATATTATTTGTGATTCCAATTTTGCAAGATCAAGATTATGATTTAGATAAAACTCATTCAAATCAAATCATTAACTTGAAACTCATAATCAAGTCATCAAAATCAATTTCGAGTTTTATAAAATATCATGAAATCATTAATATCGATCAGATGGGAAAAGCATTTTTTAAGTGATTCTTTTTCATCTAAGCATGCCTTAGTCTTTATATGCCAAATCAATATAAGCATGAAAGTTCAAGACGTAAAGGCAAAATCTTATAAAACAACTCATCAAGCAAGATTTTAAACATCTATTTTCAAGCCATATAAAGAGTAAGTCAAGGATTCAATTATCTCATGTTATGAATTCCAACAGGAATCTCAAATTATCAACATCACATTAAAAAGATATTTCAAAAAGATATATCGATAAGTGATTTATTTGATCATTTCATTCATTCGGAAGATTCTCCTCTTTGGTAAATAAATCTAGGAGAACAAAATGAATTAAGGGAGATATAACATGATTGAAGCATTGAACATGATTCATATTTAAAATGTGTCTCATGTCATAAGTATGAATCAAGCATTTGTGTAATCCGAAATCATCCTCAAAGTCACATTCAATAAATTCATACATGATAAGCATAGATTTATTGAAAAGTCGATAAGATAGAGGATCGCATTTCAGATAGAGGATCGCATTTCGTTTTTATAAATTTCAATTCATGTGATTTGCTTCTTATAAGCATGCCTTTACCTTTAATAAAACAAGTGTCAACATTTAAGATGAAAAGGTAAATTTCATAAAACAAATCATCAAGCATGATTCCATGATAGCATTCTTTTAATATCTTGATATTCATCATCAAGTATGATTTCAAAAAATATGTTCAAGAGAAATCATTAAGACCAAATGCATGATACACTCATTTATTTTCAAAATATTCATCATGTTTATTTTCATGAGATTCACAAGATTGGTAAAATAAATTCATTAATCTCAATAGGATAGAAAATTCATTTCCATTTCATACAATTGATTTCATGTGAGGGTATTCAAGTCTTTTGTGAAAACATGTATCATAATTTAAAATCAAAACATAAGTTTCGTCGTGAAGCCGTCAAGACCAAATACATCATGATATCACATCTATCAAAAAAAGACTATCAAGAAATTCATATATAGATGTACATGCACTATGTCATCTTAATATGTCATGAGAATGTCATTTTAATTCGTCATAAAAACGATTAGACCAAAAACATGTTTATCTAAAATGAGAGTTTCAAATCAACATTTACTTCAAAAACTCATGCATGACATAAAATCATCAAGATACACATGCATGGATTAATCCTAAGCATTATCACATATCATATAATTATCATCCCTAATGTTGCATACATCATTCAACATTTCAAAACATAACATGCATGAAACCTTAGCAATATACTTTTCATGATCAAATTTTTTAATTTTTCAAAGATGCTAAAAAGAAAAGCATGATATAATTTTTGAAAAACAATTTTTTATTTCCTATTCCTACTATCTAAATTAAGCACTCATGAAAAACTTCAAGTAATTTCAAAATAATTCAAGAGAGTTGAGTTACTTACCTTGTAGTCGAACCCCATCAAAGCCCAATTCGCTGTTTCACCTTTGGAAGTTCTTGATTCATTCTTGGTTGCCTTCCTCTTCTTTGGCCTCTTCCTCCGTTCAAGTTCATTATTTATTTTAGATTTTTGTTTAATGAACTTACTAAGATTTAGTGTTTGAAGTTCAAGTTCATCATTGTCCTCATCACTTGAGTCATCGCTCAAGTGGTATTCATTTGTTCGGAGTTCCAAATCCTTTATATTCTTTGGAAGGTGGTTCAAGTGCTCATCAGGTTCAAAATGTTCCAAAAGTGTCATTTCATAGGTCGTTAATGACCAGATTAATTCTTCTAATGGAAAATCATTTAAATTTTTTATCTCTTGTATTGCGGTTATTTTAGGATCCCACCTTTTTGGAAGGGGTCTTAAGATCTTACTTACGAGATCAAAATTCGAAAAAGATTTACCAAGAACTCTTAGATTATTGACGACATCCGTGAAACGGGTGTACATGTCGCCTATAGTCTCGCTTGATTGCATTCGAAAAAGCTCAAAATCATGCAATAAAATGTTAACTTTCGAGTCTTTGACTCTACTAGTTCCCTCGTGCGTGATTTCAAGTGTTCGCCAAATATCAAAAGTCGTTTCGCACATAGAAATCCGATTGAACTCATTTTTGTCCAAAGCGCAAAATAAGGCATTCATAGCCTTTGCGTTTAAAGAAAAATACTTCTTCTCCAAATCCGACCATTCGTTCATCGGTTTAGAAGGAAGTTGAAAATCATTTTCAACAATATTCCATAAATCCAAAATCATAGAAATCAAGAAAACTCTCATTCGAGTTTTCCAATAAGTGTAGTCCAATCCGTTAAACAACGGTGGATGAACAACCGATAAGCCCCCTTAAAAGCCATGAAGAGCCATTTCTCTTGGGTGTAAATTCGAAATGAGAAATACCGGGCTCTGATACCAATTGTTAGGATCGGAGCGATACTAAGAGGGGGGGTAAATTAGTGCAGCGGATTAAAACTTATAAGTTTAATAACAAATTCGTAAATACGAGGAGATTTTGTTTTGATAGTAACTTGAGTAGATGAAAACCGAAAGCTAGCAGTAGTGTAAATGACAATTTCAGGAAAGTAAGAACTCACACATTCAAGGAACACACCAATTTAAAGTGGTTCGGTCAAAATAACCTACATCCACTTGCGAAGCCTTCTTCAATGAGGCTCCTAACTTCCACTAGCAAATCACTTTGAAGGGGAAGGACAAATACCCCTCTTACAACCTTTTACAAGTGGTTCACACTCTTACAAATTTTCAACGAGAAAGA
Organism: Musa balbisiana; assembly: GCA_004837865.1. Taxonomy (NCBI): domain Eukaryota; kingdom Viridiplantae; phylum Streptophyta; class Magnoliopsida; order Zingiberales; family Musaceae; genus Musa; species Musa balbisiana. Next base: position 42,239,328 of record CM017188.1, on the reverse strand, counting down.
AGGAGGTGAACACTCAAGCAATTGAAAACAAGACTTGCTAAAGACTTTGCTAAGGCTTTTATCTCAATCTATTGCTTCTCAAAAGTTATATTCTCTATTGAGAATTGAGGGGTATTTATAGGCCCCAAGAGGATTCAAATTTGGGCTCTAAATTTTGAATTCTCTTGGGTTTCCGAGGCTGGCAGTGCCACCGCCTGTCAATGTCATACTGACTAGTGATTGGCGGTGCCATCGCCTATCGGTGGCGGTGCTACCGCTTGTCAATTTTCACATTGATAGTGTTCTTGCGGTGCCACCGCCGGAACTCTCAGGTTTTGGGCGGTGCTACCGCCCGAACTCTCGGGTGCTGGACGGTGCCACCGCCCAGTCCGGCGGTGCCACTGCCTAGTCTGGCGGTGCCACCGCCTACACTATTTCAGCTCATTGGTTGGGCTCCAAACTTGGCCCAAACCAGTCCGAACTTGGGCCCAATTGGCCCCTACTTGGGTTATAAGATTAACACCTAATCCTAACCCTAATTAACATGCTAACTACGAATTTAAAGACATTTCCTAAGATATTACAAAGTCTGCAAGTCAAGACTTCTTCTGGCAAACTCCCGACGGTTTTCCGATAAACTCTTGGAAACCATTATGCGGACTCCCGGCAAGCTCCTAGACTTCACGATTTGATCTTGTCGAGTTCCGACGAGCTTCTTCGGCAAGCTACGATCTTTCTCGGCGAGCTCTGTGAACTTCCGACATACCTTCCGGCGAGCTTCCGAAAACCCTTCGGCAAGCTCCCTACTCATTCTCGGCTAGTTCCGGCAGCATTCTCGACGAACCTTCGGACTTCCGTTGGACTCTCGAACTCCCAACGAATCCTTCGCGCTTGACTTCGGCACTTTGTTTCGCTTTATGTCTTCATCGTTATCGTAGTTAATCCTGCACACACAAGCCAAAACTCTACTCCGATCTAGATAATTATTACAACGCGAATTGACATTTTGTTGCCCGGCACGTCATTGGTTGGCGTTTCGTCCGATTCTTCAGCGCATCGTCCTCTCTTGCAGCTTGTTGCCCAATCGGCGGTTGACCTCCGCAACCTCGATATCCTTGGTGCAATTCCGCTCTCCTTGTCCCGATGCCCGATGTCCGAAGCATTCTGCCGTCCAATATCCTGACGTGATCTCCTCCGGCGCAACGTCAATTCCTCCTGCGTCAATTGTCTAATCCTGATCGAGTAGACCTGCATCACTCAAAATGCAGTTAAACATCTAAACACAATCAATTAGTTTCATCATCAAAATCTGAGATTCAATAGCGGAGGCCGTAGCGGTGGACAAAGGCGGAGAGGCAAAGGTAGGAGAGGTCGAAGGCGGAGGTGAGAGAACTGGACCACCACGTTGTTGGCGCGGGTGGGGGCGTAGGAGAGGATGAAATGGGAGGCGGTGGGGATGAAAACGCCGGAGGAAGAGGGACTAGGAGACCATTGCATGCCTAGCATCGGATTGGTCGAAACACATCTACTTGAGGTAAGACCAGAAGCTCCTAAGCTCGTTATCAGCGCGGGAGAGGTTGCAGGCGTACGATGCCCTACCAAGCAGTAGCGGTTCGGTGTTGCTCTTGGTGGTCACTTCCATAACGATGCCTCCTCCCGCCACTGATGAAGGTCTTTTTTCTAAATTTTTTTTAAATTATATATGTCATTATATTAATGGTTTATTATAAGTTAGCATGCCACATAAGCAGATTCTAACATCTGCTAATTCAAACTTGATTGGAGGGGCTTATATATTACGTTTTTGAAAATATAGGGATCATTTTATACACGAGTAAATCATAAGGGCTTAAGAGGTCTATGGTCAAAACTATAGGGATTAAAATATATCTTAATATATTAATGATTTATTATGAGTCAGCATGCTACGTAAGCAAACTCTAACATCTGTTAACTCAAACTTGACGAGAGGGGTTTATATGCTACGTTTTTGAAAATATATGGATTAGTTTAGACACGAGTAAACCATAAGGGTTTAAGAATTCCATGACCAAAACCATAGGGGCTAAAATGGATCTTAACCCTTTTTTTTTTGCATTGATCAAATTAAACTGGTCTTCTTCTATTGTTTTTCAACACTATGATTTATCGTGGACTATGGAGTGCAAAGAATTCCATTTTTAGAGTTGCTTCTTTAAAAAAAGCCCAAACATGTGTCCAATAGTTTCATTTGCAAAACAAGAGGAGACCTCTTCTGTATGTATATGCTAATTGATTGCTATGCGAGCTTCCGTTTGCTTTTATCACAAAGAAACTAGTCATTCCCTTGCGATGGTGAATCATCAAAATTAAAGGGAATGATTCAGTTACTTGTTTTGACATTTATGTATGGCTGACTGTTAACTTTTCTGGATATTTTTTTCCTTCCTGCACAGCAACAACTGCTAGTCACCGATACATGAGAAAGGACCAATCTGCATATCTTGTTATTTGATCTAACTGTTAATTTTTATATCATTGATTAGTCATATTAGTATCATTTGGAAAGGATCTTGCTTCGAACCCACCGGATAGACCATAGAAAAATGTCGAGTATTGCAGATAGGTTTCAGGTGGAAGAAGCATGACCGTTTCCAAGTTAAAATCCCATGTGAAAGCTGTGAAACCTGTTTGTTATTCTCTCTTCATGGCTGTTTCATACTAGTTCACCTATGCAATTTAGTACTTAAGAGTTACCAGATGATGCAATCAATTATGCTCTGATCCTCTCTTTCTTGTTTTTTCAGATGTATGTTAAAAGATTGTGTGCTTGTCGAGTGTTAGTCCTGAAACAATGACCATCTCCTCTTTGTTTTCATCTGCACAGACCGTCCGCAAAGGTACAAACGGTGCAGTCAGTGTGCAGGGACTTGTGGCAGCCACAGCAGCTGGTTTACTTATCGGGCTTACTTGTGTCATTGTGGGGCTACTCACAACTGAATGTGCTACTGATGCGGTCTTGAATCAGCTGTTGGCGATACCAATTGCTGCAGCAGCTGGGCTGGGTGGTAGCCTGATCGATTCATTACTGGGAGCAACTCTTCAGTTCAGTGGATACTGCACAGTTCGGAAAAAGGTAGACCAGCATATCGCCTTATAGTTTTCTTATTTCCAGGCATTTCTTTAACGTTATTTGCCCATAGTCTGGTTAACCTAAATCCGAAAATGGAACAACCAAAAACCTAGTTTTTTCTTTTCTTTTCTTTTCTTTTTGCACATAGACACAGTAATCCAACTGTCAAAGTCCATTTTTCAGCCAAATTATTATTATTATTATAATTTGGCTATGTGCAAAAAGAAAAGAAAATAATAATAATAATCATTATTATTATAGTCTGATTGTTGTTATTGTTATTAATTATTATTATTATTATTATTGTTGTTGTTGTTGTTGTTAATAATAGTAATAACAATAATAATAATAATTGTTATTATTATAATTGTACTGATAATTGTTATTCTAACATGCAATTGGAATTGCAAGGTGGTCGGCAAACGGGCACCGACCGTGATCAAGATATCAGGAACGGACGTGCTGGACAATAACGCTGTGAATGCTGTGTCCGTACTGTTGACGACACTGCTAACTGCGGTGGCGTGCATGTACATTTTCTGATGGGCACCGTATCTCTGCCGAGCTTGTACGATCGTCGAGTAGGTGTCTGTTGTTGCAGGTACCGATCCAAATTATAATTCAAAGACTTGCCTGTGACCCTCCATTTTCCCCACATGATATAAATGATGTGCTGTTTGTTACTAGGAAACATATTATTGTTGAAGAGTGTATGACGAGCGGTAGAGGTGACGTGAGAAAGCCAAGCTCGATGAGTCGATGCAATGTTTATGACATCAGAACGGTCCGAAATGCATGTAAAACAACTTCCCTTGCCACGTACACAATGAGAGCGAGAGAGAGAGAGAGAGAGAGAGAGAGAGAGAGAGAGAGAGAGATTTATGTGTGTCCTACTTGTGGACAAACTCCATCATCTCTTGGCTGAAGGCGGACAGATGGGCCCGTTGGACGCACCGCGTCATCAACCTCACGCCCTGCTTCGGCTTCGACGGTTGCAGGTAGACGCAGGAGGCGATGAAGTTACTGTCATCATTCAAGGGAGACACATGGATCGGATCTCCCCACCCGTAGTCCACTTCCGCGAACCCCACCCGGTTCCAATCCGTCACCACCACCGTCCCGTACTCCAGCGGCACCTTGTACGGGTCCTCCCCCGATTCCCCCATCATCCATGCCAAGAACTTGTCCGACATCCTCTCCTTGGCGTCCCTTATCAGCTCCATCACCTCCACCAGCGAAGCACCGGCCACGGTTCCACTCCTCGCCTTGACCCCCATGGGGTACACGCAGTTGCCGTAGAAGCCTTCCTGAGGCAGCAGGTGGCGGGTGTTGGCCGCGAAGCCGAGGTGCACGTCGACGTGGGGCTCCAGGCCTATCACCCGCGTCCGGCACTGCCAGACCATGGCCGTGACCACGTCGAACGTGGAGCACTTGTGGCCCCTCTCTCGCGAGAACTGGTTCTTCACCGCGTTGATGTGGTCCAGCGAGACGTCGAACACGGCGGTCTCGAAGCGGAAGGCGGCGAGGGACGGTGGGTGCCCCCGCGATTGCTTGGGCGGACTGGGGATGACTTCTCTGCACCAAACCGGCTCGACGACAAGACGAGCATGGCCTCTTGCGATCTCAGACACAGCTTTCAGGAACTGGGCGGCTCCGAGGCCGTCGAACACTGTGTGGCTGAATCTGATGCCCACTGCGAACCCGCCGCAGCTGAAGGTTGTGACCTGCACAGAGTCGGAGAAGCTATGACAGTCACGATCGCTACCTCCCCCTCAGAATGACGAACATATATCGCATTCTATTTGTTTCTTTTCTTCGTTTGGCATTCGTTTCATTTCAGTCATGTCTATCATATAATGAAGAGAAACTATATATTTTTTGCACCCCATAAGAGAAGGGAAAAAAAAGCATATAGATATGCTGCTGCTGCTGCTGCTGCTACTGCTACATGTGTCGCCCGCAGCACACGCATCAACCCACCCTCTTGATTGCCATGAAACTACGTGCAAAGCAGGGAACGGTAGCATGGTTCCCTTGCATCTGGCAAAACCTATGATACTTGGCAATACGCAAGACCATGCATCCGTATGTTGGCAAATGCTTTATCACCCAAACAAATACCCCTTACGAAATGACCTCCACGCTTAGATAATGGAGGATGTTCACAGGCCATCCACCGAGGGAGGGCGCCCGGTCGATGATCGATCATCGATGATCGATAGTAAACAACTAATTCAGCATACTGTTTCTTCTGCTTCCGACTCGATCTCAATTACTGGTCCAGTTTTGCGCTGGTGTAGAGAATTGTTGAGACATGAGAAGGAAAAGCTAAGGTTACCACGTTTACCTGCATCATAAAGATCAAATCCTCCTCGTTCACTTGAAGGGGAGCAAATGGGAGGAGCTCCTCCTTGCGCAGTACGAGGGGGAGCTCCAGGTTGTTGACACCTTCAAGACTGCAGTCGGCGGAGGCCTCCACGAACCACACGCCATCGCCGGTGCAGGCGACTTCGGACTCGCAAGTACTTGTTGTGGAATGTGGTTGCTGGCGTAGTGCTGATGCTGCTGATCATGCAACGGGCCGAACAGGCACGCGATGCGAACGCAGAAATATATTTATTATTTTTATTAATTGGAGGAAGTCTCATCGGTCCACAAAGTTACATCTCTGGGGGATCGAACCCAACTAAACCTCTTCGGACTCTGCGGCGGCTTCGCTTTCCGGAAGAAAAATGGAACTTTCTTTAGTGGAGGAAAAGACAGCGCTCCAACAACCCACTAGTATTGGGTGCTTTACATGTGGCCAAACCCACCACTACAGAACTGCCTGTCGTCACACATCCACTCCCATCTTTTTAAGCATGTGCGCCTGACACGGTTATCACCAACCGCTGCTGCTAATTGGATTTGTTCTCCTCCCGACGGCAACACTATTTGCTTTAATGACGGAAGATCTAAATGTTGTAATCCAGCCATCAACAAATCACTCCGATCCATTCCACAAAAAATTCAGTTAATTATTGGATTCCACTTTCTTCAAGTACTAAGCACCGGCACTATAATGACGGAAGATCTCGATATCATCATGAAAACCCAAGTTATAATTCAGCCATCAACAAATCTCTCCGACCCATTGCATTCCACTTTCGTCAAGTACTTGCTCTAAGCACCGGCACTATAAGGGTTTGGATTTATATATTCAGAAGGGGATTTATAACTATTCATGACACAGAGGAGCAGAGCATAAAACCAAGTCCACGCAAATAAGGGTGGCGAGCAAAATGTGATAACAAATTCTTGAAGCCAAATTCTTCAATCGAACACAAGTCGTCATATTAAGAACATTACGATACGGCAGGTCAAAGTGTGTTTTTTTTTTTTTTCGACTCCAAAGGGGCACACACAGTCCGGTCCAGCCCCAACCAGACAAAAACACTTGGACGGGAAATCACACTCTGGGGAAGGTCAAAACATCGACTGCTGATCTATCTATCTATCTATCACAAAATAAGCTCGCTACCATTTCTGACGTGCTTCCACCACGTCTTAGCCAAAGTAAAAAAAAAAAAAAAAGGAAACCTGCAGAGAACGAAAACCAGATCAGTGAATCATACTAGTGAGTGAGACCAACCAAATACAGAAAACCTTTCACAGCAGAATGCTCTCACCACAGTTTCAAACACAAGAATGCCATCAGCCCTGCTGCCAACGGTCTACTCACACACCATAACAGCAAGCGCAGGTGATACATAGCTGCAGAGATTACAATTAAAACAGTCATGTCTTACCATAAAACTTCTGCTTGCATAATCCAAGAAACGAAACAATTGACCAGCGTAGGTAGGGCTCATGCAAGGAAACAATAGATAAATTTTATTAAAAAAAAGAAAAAAAAGAAAGATAAAAGTCAACCTTAATTACCCAAGTAAATGCAGTGAATACTGATTAAATATTAACATGGGCACTTTGTCAAAGAACCAAATGGTGATATTTCCAAAAGCAGAAATATTTCCATCTTTGCATAACAAAAATGTCTTTTATATCATCTCTTTGTTCCATTATTATTCACTTGTGTGAGAAATAAAAGTGTGTGTATATTGCAGTCACAGTGTAGAATTCATCAACTAAAAGAATAATCAAATAACAGAGATGAAATATGAGTGACAATAGCAGTTTAGGAAGCAACAAAAAATCCACTTTCGGAGATTAATACATCCATCAATAGAATTTTCTAGTACTAGGTGATAAAATAAGGACACAAGAGCTAAGCAAGTTGTACATCAGTCAAAACTCCTCAACCCATAGCATCAGTTCAACTTCCTCAAATAGCATTCCATAAGAAATCTGCATAGGGTCAATTCAAACCACAAGCAACCAACATGATAAAAGGTAGTTTGATGGACATACAAAACCTAAAATGTTCACTTGACAAAGCTTATGTGGTCAACTCAGTTGCTTCATGCGAGGCACAGAGGTAGAGATGATACCTTTGCAACAGACAAGCACAAAGTCTTGGAAATGCATTGTATCACATGAAATAGACACAGAAATCAGTAAGCATAATTGTAGTGTACCGTTATGAATTTTTAGTAAGACTCTTTGCATATGATTTAAACAATCAATGATCATCATATACGTAAATAAGCGTAAGAACCACTCTTTAATAACAACAATTCATAATGACACTGATTCCATATACACATCAAGCATCTCACATACACAGAACCGGAGAGGCCCAAAATACCAAATTGTTAATATTTAACCCAGCCAAGGGTCTAATGAAGATAATATGCACAGCAATGCACAATATGTTGGACAATATACATCATATAACAAACCTTCACATTACAACTATTTGGAGTCGATTACGTAGATTTTTCTCCCCCCATCATTGAGCTCTGCATAGGACAAAACCTCTACTTCAAATAAGTCAGATGTCTCTTAAATGTTTATCGTAGAGTTTTTCTTATGTCACTTGCTATCTCTTCTTGCACCATTAGTCGAGAACTTACAGTGACTAACCAAGTCACCTATAGGTCCCTTGAAATCTCCTCCCATACCATATATACCTCATCTTTGACATATAAACCATAACTTTACATAAGTAAATGTCACCGATACAGATACATAAATTTTCTGCACTATGAAGCACATATCAGGTGAAATTAATGTCCCACCATGTTGGACACCAATATGGGTAGACATCAGAAATAGAGGGACACATTTGAATATACATTTGATGTATCTGCTTAAAAGGAAAGAGGAAAAAAAGGCAAACCACTTTCTGTTAACTCGTGAAAGCATTGCTTGAGGACAAAGAGGATAAATTTTGTCCCAATGGGCACTCAAGTGAGTGTGTGAGATGATCAGCATCAGAGGTGCAACCAGAGCTTTAAAGCCGAAGCGAAGGTTCAACTCGCAAGGGATCTGATGAAAGGTCCCGACCACGAAAAAGAATCAAGGAAAGAGATGGGGATTCAAAAATTTTACTAGTGGTTTGTGTGCTAGATAGAGTGAAGAGAAGGGATCACTTTAAAGCCGAAGCAAAGGTTCAACTTGCAAGCGATCTGATGAAAGGTCCAGAAGACTTCCCATGAAAAAGGATCAAGGAAAGAGATGGAGATTCAGAAATTTTGCTAGCGGTTGTGTGCTACAGTGAAGAGAAGGGATCACAAGATATCGATCATGTGAAGTGGTAAAATTGTGGTTTTTTAAAAATTGTACAAATAAAATAGTTTGGCTTATATGGAAAGTCTTAAAAAAGGCATTGCAAGGAACGTGTCCTTTATTTAACCAACATAAATATATCTTGGGTTAATGACAACAATTTTTTGGGCTATCCCCGATGAACCTAGCCTAATATACATAGAACAAGTTTGAGATCAAATACAAGTGTTCAACACTAACATGACAAGTATTCTTAAAATCTGTGTTTGGTTGGTTATTTCCATAACTTGATACAACTTATGTGGCTTAAACAGGAAAATAAGAGAATGATGCACTTAATACTGCCATAAGAATGCCTGGATTAATGCCTTACCAAAGATTAACAAATGATGCTTGATAAAATTTAAGAAGTCAATGCAACAGAGTTTTGGCAAGCAAATAAAAATGGGGGCGCATCATTGATAAAACAACTACGTCTCTTAATGGCTGCTTTAACCTCTTTTCTCACATCAACAGTATCCTAAATACTGAAATACTCCTGCCAATAAAAATGCTTACTGCTGTAATTAATCCCTTTCAGGGTACTTCTTTTAATAGTCATTTAAAAAAACTAATGACTACATAAAAAAATCTTTAGTATATAGGATTTTGCTTCTTTTCTCATTCATTTGCAATTTTCTTTATAAAATATTAATTTTCAGAAATATTTTTTTGAATTCCATCCCAGACCTAGAATGATCCCTATTCTCTATCTTGCATTTGAAGTGACTAGCAAAACAGCTAACATATCTAAACAAACAGAAGCTAATAGCTTCTACCATTGGCAAAGTACATGGTAATTGCATTCATGCAAACCTCAATAACATGTTCAATGAAGAAAAGCAAAAGTAGAGCATGATTGTGTGACTTGGAAAACTTGATCAATATTAAGTGGTCAGTAGCAGAAACTTCAGGTGCTTGATGACAGAAGAAAAAAATTACCTAATGGATCTTGAGCACAATAATCAGCCCATAGTGCTCCAGATCAGAAGCTGAAGATCACAGAGGGCTTGAATAAAGGCCTGCAGAATAAATACGCATCACAGATTATTAATGCCGGTCAAGCAAGGCCCTCATTAGCAGATAAGCATCTGTCACACTGACCTTAACCTGCTTATTCCAAAATGCTAGACGAAATGTCTGTTCACTGGCCAAAGTTCATCTCAGAATATCTGCTGAGGTAACCATAAAATCAGAATATATGATGACAAAAGGGCATTAAATACGATGAAACAAGACTTTGACTGCCTACGAGGCTTATTCTGGCGCCGCCCAGCTTCATCAATTACAGGATCTGCAAGATAAGAGAATCAATTCCTAACATAATATAACAGCACAGAGACTACATCAATCATCTTTAATTAAAGTTTAAACACAAAAAAGATGCATGTGCTGATAGAGTCTACCAGACTGAGACTATGAGTAGCAGGTTTGCTTGCGGTGGTTTCTCTGCATCAAAGGAATGACAATTAGGTTGCTGAAGTATCACAATAAGCTAACAAAACCAGGTGCCCATTAGGTACAATCACCAATAGAAGATAAAACAAGAATTGCACATTCACCTAATCTCCAAAAGCCATCAGGGCATAGCAATTCACAGGCAGAGACACTTAAGAGTAGTTCTTGAACAACTGGTAAGATCAGATCTATGCATTTATGTTTGTTCAAAGAAGCTTTCAAATAGCCACACCTATGCTAAGTTAGAAAGGGAATAAGTAATGTCTCAAGTCTTGGATCAATTGAGCAGATACTAATACAAGAGATCTGTGAGGAAAAAAAAGCTCTTTCATCAAGTCATTATTGAAGAAATTGTAGCTTCATTGTTTACACAAAATATAAGCTTCTAACTTTATTGATATGCTTAGTTATCACAAAATCAAAAGAAATATGATGATGCCAATACTTATAGTATCATCATGGTGTAACCATGTTACTAATACAATAAAAATGCATAGTCAAAACTTATATCTTATCAGTATGATGTATGGTGAGAATTAAACAATGAATGAATGTTTTTGGTACATTCTACTGATCAACCACCTGCAATGCACTCCCTTGCATTGAATACAACCTTCCGAGTTATATCATAAAGGATCAGAAATAGATGGATATAAATATGCTATAGTACAGTCTATTGTCACCCAAGCATCATAATCAGTCATTAGATGCTTCCATCCAATATAATGGTCACATGTATTGTATATGTTGCACGTGATGTACATGTTGTCACATATATTGTACATAAAATAATCAATTCCATTTCCAGATACCAACATGTTAAGGCACAGAAGTTCTATCATAACCGGGATCAACATGTGTTGCTTCTTCAATAAGTACTGCCTCACTGATACAGAAGCCTTATGTACATTAGTATCTTTATACAAATAATAATAAATGCACCATCATAATTCAAGCAAGCAGACATTTTTTTCTTATTTCACATCAGCAAACATACCAAACTCCACTTGGTATTGCTACCTTGTTTCAAGCCAAGCCAACCATCTCTTCCAAAAGAGCCAACACCTCTTTTGGTTGAACCAAAATCAATTTTCCTAAATTTCCATATCGACACCTCATGTTGATCTCATAAGCCTCACTTTTTCCCAGGGGCCTACACAAAGATCAATCTAATTGATGTCCTTTTTCTATTTGTTCTTTTCAATTTTATAAAACTCAGGAATCCTCTTCTACAATTACCTTGTCTTATCAAATGACAAATACCTTCCTCAGCTTCCAGTAATTTATGAGACACCTCTACCTGCTTAGCAAAATTCTTTCTCTAGAAGAATCCAACTGTAACATGGTCAAGATTCATCTCATCATGAAAACAACAGAATATAGAGAACACTGAAACAATTGAGAGTCTTGAGACAAACAGAAGAAAATTTTCTTTCACAGAAAGCTATAATAACTACATTCTTACTTGGAGGAAGCTGATGATGAGTTCTGTCCTGAAGGACGATAATAGTTTCCATCAAGAGCAAGGTAGGGTGGACAATAAGATGCCCCTAGAGCCCCAGGCATACCCGCCAATACTGGCACCCTAGTGATCATATCAAAAGGAAATTTCAGAAAAACTGTGGTAACAAGAATCATGTAGTAAATATCTCATACACAAAAATATTCATGATTAACCTAATGTACGATTTTGTACATACTGAACTACAAAACAATGATCACTGAAGTTCGATATAAATATGTCAATGCTCATAATTGATCCAAATTGATATTTGTCATGACCATGACATAACATCAGCTAATACATGGACATAGCATACTACACATCTCTAGTGTGCAAGTAGTAACTAATTGCACTATTCTATCACATAAAGACTGGATCACTTGAAAGAAAAGTCAACAACATTGAACAGAAGATATGTACCTAAATCTTTATAAACAAAGTCAACAACTTGACAATGCATCTAGGAAAACAAAACATAATGTAGACAGAAATAGTTTACCTATGACTATGTACGCCATGTAATTTGTAAACAAACACACTGATCCCCAACTAAGCATCATAGAATTTTATGTGGACACATGTTTGACCATAAATCAAGCTTATTATTGTATTTCAAAGCTAGACCTGTTTATCCTTGACCACATGATGAATGATATGACATGGAGATCATAATAACAATAAAATTTTGTTTTCTAGTACTCCAGAAATGATATGTCAAGTTTGGTAGTATTAGTCTAGGAACTAGATCATTGATCTCGAGCACAACACACAAGGGTTCAATAAGTTTATCCATACATATACACATGTAATTTTAACTATGTTTACCAGATCTAGTGCTTAATGTAATCCTTCACTCCATATATATAATGTATGTATCTAACTATAATTTACTAAATCTAGTGCTTTATGATAGTAATGCATTGCTATCTACAGATGTAACAAAATGATAGGGAGGGCTTAAAACTAAAAAATAATGGCCTGATTATTTTTAATTAAGCAGATAAAAAATTGATATCATATCACTTTCTAAAGCAGATACCAGATAGAAGTGTATCAAGAAGTTGAAAATTATGATAATACTGAAGAACATGCAGGAGAACCAAGGATGAGGACTGCAGCCAAAAAACTTGTTTATCTTTCATTAAAATCATGCAAGCATGCCTCTACAAACAGATCCTCGTTAAAAAAAATAGCCATATTCAAGAAGATAGACAGCTGTGTGTACCCACTCTAAAACACATCTGTGTGTACCCACTCTAAATCACTCCCCTTCCCCGATCCCTCTTCCCTCTACCCTTATTGCTACTTCTTCCCTCTTCCCCTCCCTATGTGACCCATGTATCTGTTTATTGCTGCCTTTTCTTCCCACGACTTCATCGACTATGATCCCTGCTATTGCTTATAGGACTGAATCAATAGAAAAAAAAGAACTAATGTTGATACATGTATGTTTCGCGATAAGACAACAAAAGGTGGTATATTTCGTGCCAAACAACATCAAGTCAGAAGTTCTAAAAATGCATCTGCATACAAAACATGTCCTGAAAAGTGGAACTTGAGTTAGAAGCATCCATGAACGAGAAAAAACCCAAAAGACTGAATCATATTGATATTTACCTGAGGATGATGAAGTTCAAGAATTTAATGATGTGGAAGAGGTAAATGCAAGTGGTAAGAGAGCATCAGAAAAAAGAGGAAAAGAAATTATTGTTGCTAAGAAGCCAAAAGTTCGATAAAGGAAACAACCAATGAATTTATATATATTTCAAGAACCAAATACATTAGTACAAAGTCAACAAGGAGTCAAGTTAAGACAAAAAAATATACGTGATGCTTGTGACAAGGAAGTAAGATTTAGAACACATCAATATATTGCAATTATTCCATTCAATGTAGCTCGTTTAGACAATTTTAAGCATATGATTGAAGAAATTGGAAGACATAGTTCTAAGCTGAAGCTTGCTAGTTACCATGAGTTAAGAGTTCCACATTTGAAAAGTAAGTTGGAATACACAAATAATTTGATGAGGGGACACAAGGAAGCATGGACAAAACATGTTTGTTAAATTATGTCAGATACGTGGACCGATAGACGACACAGAAGCATAATTAATTTTTTCATCAATTGTTCATTGGGAACAATGTTTGTTAAATCAATTGATGCATCATCTTTTATTAAATATGAAGTAAAAAATATTTGAATTACTTGATATGTTTGTTGAGAAAATTGAAGAGCAAAATGTGGTCTAGGTGATAACAGACAATGGAAGAAACTATGTTATGGCTGGTATGATTTTTTCTTTGAACATTTTAATTATGTTATTTTTATGTTTTCAAATAATTATTAATTTTATTTTCTTTTTTTTTAGGAAAATTATTACAAGCAAAAAGACAACACTTGTATAGGACTCCATGCGCGATACATTATATCAATCTTATGTTAAAGGATATTGGAAAGATTACGAATATCAAGAAGACATTAGAGAAAACAATCTTTGTTGTAGGTTTTATGTATAATCATATCGGTGCTTTGAACATGATGAGGAAATTCACAAGCAATAAGAAATTGGTGAGGTATGATGTCACAAGATTTGCCATTTCATTCTTGACATTGTAAAGTATTCATAGGCAAAAATACAATCTTAGAAATACGTTTACCTCCGATAAATGGGTTACAAGTAAATGGGCAAAAGATACAACAAGCAAGAGGGCAAGTGATATAATCTTGATGCCATCATTTTGGAATCATATGACTTATACACTAAAAGTGATGGACCCTCTTGTTCGAATTCTTTGGCTCGTAGATAATAAGAAAAGGCCAACAATGGGGTATATCTATGAGGCCATGGATAGAGACAAAGAAACTATTTGAAACTCTTTTGGTGGAAATAAAGAAAAATATACGGATATCTTTGCAATCATTGATAGAAGATGAGAATATCAACTTCATCATCCACGACATATAGCAGGATATTATTTAAACCAAAAATTCTTTTATAAGAACCCTTTGATTGAGTTTGATACAGAGGTTACTTCTGGGTTATACGAGTCATTGCAAGATTAGTTCTTAGCAATGAAGTTCAAGACAAGATCACAAATGACATATCTTATATAAGAATGCTGAGGGTATGTTTGGAATTCCAATGGCAATTCGATCAAGGGCTACTAAGTCTCCAGGTATTTGTAATTTCATATGATTAACATTATAAAAGTTTTTACGATATGTTATTATTAATAGTTAAATTTAAATATACAAGAGTGGTGAGGCTTATTTGGAAATAATACACCAAATATGCAACAATTAGCCATGAAAATTCTGGGTTTAACTTGTAGCGTCGCAGGTCGTGAGCAAAATTAGAGTGTTTTCGAGAAATGTAAATATATAAGAACATTTTAATTTAACTAATTTATTTTTTATATGTATTGATGTAACTAAATGAATATTTAATTTGTATATGATAGATTTATACAAAGAAAAGAAATCGGTTGGAGCATCAACGATTATATAAACTTGTGTACATCAAATATAATCAAGCATTAAAAGCTCGTTATAATTTATGAGACAAGATTGGTCTGATTTTATTGAAATAAATAGATGATACAAATGAATGGTTGTTTGGGAAAATGGGTGCAAACTTGGAAAATGCTGAAGATAATTTTGTTTTTGATGATGATACTTTGACATGGGAAGATGTAGAAAGAGCTTCAAGCATTGGAGAAATAAAGGCATACACAAGACAACTCGCAAAAACAAAGATGAATGAAAAAGCCTCAAGCTCATCGCTTGCAATTATGGAAGAGGAGGAAGAAGAGGAATATAAATCACCTACAAAAGGAAGAAAAGGAATATGATCATAAGATTAAAGATGATGAACTAGATTTTAATGATCTTTGATGTTAATCTTGTTTCTATTGTATCACTTTTGTTATTAGATATGGACAATGTAGTTTGGTACTTTAAATGAACGCAACTTTGATGTGTTATTTTAGTTTTAGTTTATTTTTATTAATCATGATATATAATTTTAAAATTATAATATTCATGAACGCCTTGCTTCACTCGAGCGAGCGCCTCGAGTATTTTGGGACTGTGGCGCCTTCTGGTGCCTAGCACTTTTGACAACACTAGTTGAGAAAACAGTTGAATCATAAAACCGCTTCTCTAACTTAAGCTAAAGGATGAGTGAGGAACATCAACATCTATAAAGTGTAAATAAATGACCAAACATTTTATACATAAGAGCAAAAGAATCAAACCATGTCATTTCAGAATTCCCAAAACCAAGCTGCGGTTGAGCAACGTATCCAGGAAGTGCCATACCAACAGCAGGGACTCCAAGACCACTAGGATGCTGGCCTCCAAATTGCATAACTGTGAAATAATCAGCAAAATTCAGTCAAAAGTAACTCTATATATCTTAACAAGGTTTACATTGCATTATCCTAGACAATGTTTACAAGACAGCTTATTATTGGAATGTAAATAGACGTTAACAAGGTTTACGTCGCATTATCCTAGACAATGTTTAACAAGACAGCTTATCACTGGAACCTAAATAGATGAATTATAAAATGCTAGAACCAATACTAATTTTAAAAAATGACTGCAGCAAAGGTTTAGGGTTATATTAAGTAAAGACGAGAATATAACTTGGTTAAACCTGGTAAGAGTGCTGGAGTGCGGAAGTTTTGATCACCATGGGCAAGGCCCATAGCCCCAGTCGCTCCAAGAACTTGGCCTCCACTATAAACGAAAGAACTTCTTCCAGTTCCTTGATTGTTAATTTTGCCCTTCCCAACCACTGAAGTTCTGGATTTACCTGAACCTGGAGGTGAATCAGCATCTCCAACTTCAGATGAATTTCCTGCTGGAGGTGGAGATGAAGATGAAGTTTGATTTCCACTGACAGAACGGTGGATGAATTGCTGAGCAGGAACCCGTACAGCAGGTTGAAAAGAACTTTGAGCTGGGCTCGGCTGAACATTTGGAGACTGGGTATGTGCTGAAACTCTTCCAACATGGTTAACAGAAGAAGCAGATTGATTATTTGGTGGTCCAGCAGTGTTAATACCTGTTCCTTGGACCTTGGAGCTGGATGAAATATCAGCATTATCAGGTGATGGATAAAACCCCGGAGGCTGCAAATGAACACTAGCCAAAGTTTTTCCAACAACTGATCGGTGGGAATCGCTCATATACAACCTATCATGGCCAACAGAATCAACAACTGTCTTTCCTCTCAGCATTGTGCTAGACTGAGATGACCGAGAATTCTCTTCCGTATGCATTGAATAGGAGAGGCTATTGTTAATAATTCCAACTTGTGCATCTCTTTTCTGCATCAACAAGATGTCTTGGTTGGAATTGGATGATCCAGAGGGGTAAAAAGGGGGTGAAGCAGAATTTAAGCTTGAAGCAAAAGAATGCTTTTGAGGAACAACAGGGTCCAACTCCACATTTGCAGTTTGAGAGGATTGTTTCCTTGTACTAGCACTCGTTGTTGGCTCTTGAGGTTTTGCAGGTGATCTAGACAAAAGAAATGCAAGTTGAAATATACCATCACACTTCCAATAAATCCACAATAGGGACACTTTGATGAAGAATAAAGCAAACTGAGTGCCATCACTAACTGTTTCTGTCGACTGGCAGGAATGTCTCTATTGTTCTTTGGAAGAGCTTCATAGCGCCTAGGTCCTCTTCCTCTTACAGTCCTCGAGGTACGGTTTTGACTGTTGACAGCATCACTGTAATCGCGATGTCTGCTGCCTCTACCATAACCACGACTAGCACCGCGACTTTTGCCACCACCTCGACCTCTAAAACGGCCCCTGGATCTCATCCTTTCCTGGACCAGACACATGTATATATCGTTCACACTTAATGTGTGCACAGATAAAGAACTCATGAATACAAAATGCACAAAGCATTACATGATAAATGGTTGAATGAAATGAAAATGACTACTATGCCAGAGAAAAACTCTATCGCAGCATACCTCATCGTATTGTGCATCTTGCAGATTCATCTCCTCAAATCTATCATGGACCCAGGCACGTTCATCCTTAGGATCCCACAACTTCCGCCCACCAAACATACGCCTGGACATTTATCAAATAATGAAATACTTCATAAGGAGACAAATCGAGTGTTATACCTGTAACATAAAAGGGGAAAAAAATGCTAAGGAGAAGGTAGAGGTTGCAAAAGGCTCTTGATGAAGACCTGTTTCCTATTTTGTGATACAAAAATGCGAAACAGGAGAGGTAGGAAGGTACAAAAATTAAGTGCATAGTTCTTGCCAAAAGGAGACTCCAAAAAGGGTATGCTTTGTTTATGAGGTATAGAGATCCTCAAAACTCAAAAATGCCACAACCGAAAATGAAGACCCAATGTCCAATAACAAATAAGCAAACATAAACACGAAAGAAAATAGTAACAAATTTTGCATAACATTAAAGAACTAAACTTTTTTCAAGATCATAATTGAGCTAAAATTTTTATTGATTTTCTCCTAGTACAATATGGATTGCCATAACAAGCAGCGAATGCTACTTCAGCAATCTGTGTAAATGTTGGCAAGCATGCAATTGCACACAGACACACTGCTTCAAATAAAACTAGCAGCTATAATGAATGCCAGCAGGATCATCCACCAACTAAATCATCCTCAACCATTAAAAAAGATCAGATGACACTTAAAGTTTACAATTATTGCAACCCCTATAGGATCCATATTCCATTCATTCAAATATATGAAATCCGTGACTAAATGAAGTCTAGAAAAGGACTACTATTCTGTGTTTCAAATGTGGTGCATATTATATAAGAAGTAATTTAGAGAAGATTACTAGAATAAAATACCAACTAAAGGGACAGGCAACATGCACCTCTTCTAGCATTTAGCACTATGAAAGCAGAAAAGAGAAATCAAATGGTATAACCTGCGTCGTCCCCTGCCATTGTCCTGGAATCGGTCATCATGCATGTAGAAAGCCCCAGCAGTGGGCACAGCATACGGCTCATTTTCCTTCTTCTTCTCCTCCTCATCTTCCACCTGATTCTTGTCCGGGTGTTCCATTGCGTTCCCACTGGATCTCCGATCACCATCTCCCTGGCCCTCATATTCCAGGGGCTGCCGTACCTCCTTAATACCCTCCTCCTTTACCGAGGCAGCACGATGTCCTCCCTCTTCCACGACTTCATCTTCCATTTCCAATTCCTCATCCATTTCTCCATATTCCTCTTCCTCATCGTAGTACTCCTCCATCTCATCTTCCTCCTCATCCGCTTCATCGTCGTAGACCTGTGCTCCACCTTGCCCATCCGATTCTCCGTCAGATCCGATCCCAGCCCTCGGGTCCTTCCTCACCGGCTTTCCCCCGCCGTCGGATGCCATCCCGTCCTCGTCGTCGCTGGCCTCCCTCCGCCGCATCGAGGGGAGCGGCGCGTCCTCGGGATCGCTCTCGTACTCCGCGTCCTCACCCCTTGTCGCCATCGATCTCCTCTGAAACCCTATCCAGTCCTTCAAGACCGCAAGCAAGCAAGCAAGCAAGCCTCGAGAACTCGAAAACCCTAGCCCGACGTCAGATCGGCGGGATCGAAGACAAATAAATGGTTCTGTGTGGATTTGCAGTAGCGATCTGTCGTCCGAACACAGGCGGAGATTGTGGAGGAAGGGTTCTTTTCTTGCTTCCTTGAGGAAGCGGGGAGGGAATCTTTGGTTCTCTTATGACGGTTTTTTGTTGCGGTCCGGTTGGCTCAGGTAATAATAATCTCTATTTATATGTTTTCTACGCATGTTCGATTAGTAATTTTCGAAAAAAACCCTCCTTTTTATTTTTTTTAGGATTTTCTTTTCCCATGACCTTTGTTCATGTTATGTTGCATACTTTCTATTTTCTCATAAGTCCCAAAATATCTCAATCACAGTAATATCAATTATAATATTTACACTGTCAATTATTATTTTTTATAATATTTTTTATAATATTTATTAAAATATTATATATATATATATTTATTTATTCAAATAAACTCAAAACACCTCTCTTGGATTATAATATTTTTATAAGACAATTATACTATTTTATAATATTTTTATACATTTATTAAAATATTATATATATATATATATATTTATATTTATATTCAAAAACATGGTAACGAAGACAAATAAACTCAAAAACCACTACAAACCAACTCATATAATTCCCATAATTCCTAAAATATCTCAATCACAGTAATATCAATTATAATATTTACACTATCCATCAATCAAGTGAATGTGATTTACACTCTCAATTATTATTTTTTATAATATTTTTTATAATATTTATTTATTCATTTATTCAAAAACATGGTAACGAAGACAAATAAACTCAAAACACCTCTCTTGGATTATAATATTTTATAATATTTTTATAAGACAATTATACTATTTTATAATATTTTTATACATTTATTAAAATATTATATATATATATATATATATATTTATATTCAAAAACATGGTAACGAAGACAAATAAACTCAAAAACCACTACAAACCAACTCATATAATTCCCATAATTCCTAAAATATCTCAATCACAGTAATATCAATTATAATATTTACACTATCCATCAATCAAGTGAATGTGATTTACACTCTCAATTATTATTTTTTTATAATATTTTTTATAATATTTATTAAAATATTATTTATATATTTATTTATTTATTCAAATAAACTCAAAACACCTCTCTTGGATTATAATATTTTATAATATTTTTATAAGACAATTATACTATTTTATAATATTTTTATACATTTATTAAAATATTATATATATATATATATATATATATATATATATTTATATTTATATTCAAAAACATGGTAACGAAGACAAATAAACTCAAAAACCACTACAAACCAACTCATATAATTCCCATAATTCCTAAAATATCTCAATCACAGTAATATCAATTATAATATTTACACTATCCATCAATCAAGTGAATGTGATTTACACTCTCAATTATTATTTTTTATAATATTTTTTATAATATTTATTTATTCATTTATTCAAAAACATGGTAACTTATTCAAATAAACTCAAAACACCTCTCTTGGATTATAATATTTTATAATATTTTTATAAGACAATTATACTATTTTATAATATTTTTATACATTTATTAAAATATTATATATATATATATATATATATATATATATATTTATATTTATATTCAAAAACATGGTAACGAAGACAAATAAACTCAAAAACCACTACAAACCAACTCATATAATTCCCATAATTCCTAAATATCTCAATCACAGTAATATCAATTATAATATTTACACTATCCATCAATCAAGTGAATGTGATTTACACTCTCAATTATTATTTTTTTATAATATTTTTTATAATATTTATTTATTCATTTATTCAAAAACATGGTAACGAAGACAAATAAACTCAAAACACCTCTCTTGGATTATAATATTTTATAATATTTTTATAAGACAATTATACTATTTTATAATATTTTTATACATTTATTAAATTAAAATATTATATATATATATATATTTATATTTATATTCAAAACATGGTAACGAAGACAAATAAACTCAAAAACCACTACAAACCAACTCATATAATTCCCATAATTCCTAAAATATCTCAATCACAGTAATATCAATTATAATATTTACACTATCCATCAATCAAGTGAATGTGATTTACACTCTCAATTATTATTTTTTATAATATTTTTTATAATATTTATTAAAATATTATTTATATATATTTATTTCTTTATTCAAATAAACTCAAAACACCTCTCTTGGATTATAATATTTTATAATATTTTTTATAAGACAATTATACTATTTTATAATATTTTTATACATTTATTAAAATATTATATATATATATATATATATATATATATATATATTTATATTCAAAACATGGTAACGAAGACAAATAAACTCAAAAACCACTACAAACCAACTCATATAATTCCCATAATTCCTAAAATATCTCAATCACAGTAATATCAATTATAATATTTACACTATCCATCAATCAAGTGAATGTGACAAAACACCTCTCTTGGATTATAATATTTTATAATATTTTTATAAGACAATTATACTATTTTATAATATTTTTATACATTTATTAAAATATTATATATATATATATATATTTATATTCAAAAACATGGTAACGAAGACAAATAAACTCAAAACCCACTACAAACCAACTCATATAAAAAATAGGTGTAAACAAATAAAGATAGGAATAAACAAGGAAACTTTTATATCAATTAAATAGTCTGTTGAATAGACTTATGGATGGAAATCAAGTCACATTTTGCATACATGAAAAGAAAAAGAGAAGATCTAACTTAGAGTCACTTTGGATTGATATTCAATTAGTGTTGTCACATGACAACTTCTATATTGATATAAAAAATAAATAAATATATTATAATAATCATTATGGCAAAGGAAGAACATCATGAACAAAAAAGAAAAAAAAAAGAAAGATTATTTTATAGAAAGATTATCTTACAAGAAGGAAAGAACATCATGTATAAAAAAAATATTTTATAATATAATTTTAGAAAGCTTATTTTCTAAAAAAAATGATTGGATATAATGTATTGAATTTCCTTGATATAATTTCATTTTCTTCCTTATTGATTTTTTTTTTTTTTGTATTTATGGTCTATATAAAGATGCCAAGATTATAACCCATGGATCAACTTCTCAATAATGTAAGTTAGAAGGATATCTCAAAGGTCTTCTCCTTCATCATCTTAGTACACATTAAATTTTAATACTTATTTTTTTGATTAAATTAATATTATTATAAATAAGATTTTCTTTTTTTTTATTTATTAGCCACTCTCACCCAATTCTCTTATTATATTAAACATTCCATTTGGGTTGTCTTATTTCACCAACCATGTTGGTTAGAAATGGTCAATCTTGTAATAGTCTTTTGACTAATAAATAAAAAGATGAACTTTTGTATTATCTCAATAAAAAGTTTTGAGTGTTTTAACATGAAATGAACTACTTGACAGTAAATTTTGCCTACTTTTAATCATTATTATGCTTTCCTTTGGTAAGAGATAATATAATAAGAAGGTAAAAACTTCAAAAATCTAGCTCAAGATGATGAATCATACTGAGACACAGATTAAGAGTTGGACCAAGTGCAAAATCATATTTAAAAAAATAATATTCCTAGAAATCACTATAGAAATTATTCATAACATTTTTAATACAAACCCAAAAGAACATATAAAAGATTGCATGCTGCACCAGTTGCACCATCATGAAACATATGTAATTTGGATGTGCATGAAAACTATTAAGACCATTTGGCTCATATTAGACAAGGCTAATAATGATATTAGAAAAATGATCAAAATAAAAGCACCCACCCTACTTCTGTGGCAGATGAGACTAAAATGTTTTCAAAGATTGGCCATCTCACATGAATGACATGCGAGAAGGTGGTGAGGTATAATTTGTAAAATAAAACTCAGGTTAAGGAAAACTCTATATTAAGAAACAAATTCAACATTCAAACCAAACTTTGAAATAAATATTAGGATGAAATTTAAAAAAATAAAAGAAAAGGATATCCTTAAATCCTACTAAGAATGTTTGATAGATCATATCTAAAACTTATGAGAATGTATTAACATCAATTGATAGTCATATGTGCTATTCAATAGAGTACCCATCAAACTATCTCATGATTTCATGTGGACTAAACCATGAAATTAGAAAAGATTTAATTCTATATATTATTGATTCTCTAGAACACATAATATATCAAGGTTCATGTATTATGTCTTTGATTTTAATGATAAAATTAATTAATAAAATTAGTGACTAAATATTATGTTAAGTGATATAGAAAATATTTTGACCATGGACTCAAACAACCAAAGGGCCAAATGTTGAATTGATGAGTCGAACATTATGTAAAAAAATTATTATATCAAAGATCAAACATTGTTCTAAAAGTTCATATATCATGTCGAAAGATAGGATATTATGCTGAAAGATCAAATGTCATAATAAAATCGATATACTAGAATATTGATAATGTGCTAGAGGATAGGACGATATATTAGTAGTTCGAATAAAATATTTGAAGATCGAATGATATGCTATAAAGAGTGGATAACATATCAAAAGTTTTAACAAAGTGTCAAAAGAAGGTGTTGTTTTGATTCCTACTTGAAGATAATTTGAGTTATATTTAGTCTTGAATTAATCTAAATTTGTCCTATGTTAGGTTGAGATTAAAGTGGGTTGCTTGAGGTTAGAATTACCCCCTTGACCAAATATGTGTTTGGGTGGTGGTACCATAAAGAGTAAAGAGTAGGTGATAGTACTGTAAAAGGCAATGAATAAGACATGTAGCATAGTTTCGATGGTCTCAGTGGTCATACAGCTTAGAACAATAATAATATCATTAGTACCTTTGATTTATGATACTTTTACATAATTTACTTTATATTTTATGGGTTCTTTGGGGTCTATAAATGACTCACCTTAGAGATGAATTAAAGGCATCTTGAGTTTTCTCAATATTAAAACCCTCTTTTTAAGTCTGGTTTGAGTTTCTTTCACCTTATTAGGCTTCTAGTTGAGTTACTAAATACAAAAATTATAAGATACTTATAAAATCTTAAGAATAATCAATTATAAAATTTTTCTCCTAAACTTTGAAAAGAAAAAGATTGTAAAATTATTGATCTTTACCCATTAGAAATAAGATTAGTAATGAAAGTCAATAGCATGAGAATTCGTGAATGAATATAGATCAAGATAATTGAACTACTATAAATAAATTTATCTATATTTTTATTTGTTTCTTATTTGTATTTATTTTTTAGTTGAATTAGCTTTCAATACTTATCTCCTTTCTTGATTAAAATTTTAAAGTTTCTTAAAGTTTGCAATAGCATTAATTCACCCGCTTCTTAATACCATACTGATCCTAATAATTGATTTTAGAGCAAAATTATCTCATTTACATTAATATATAAGATAGAAATAATGATATTTTTGAGCAATCAAGAGGGATGTATTACACGTATTGAAAAGTAAAAATAAGAATTTTCTTACTTTGAATTTAGTTTTAAAAAATGTTTAAAGCCTATGATTGAATAGAATGATTTTAAAAAATAATATTTTTTAAAATATTAAAATGCTTTGTATTGTGCTTTAGATTGAAATAAATTTGATCAAATTTCTAAATGTGAAACCACTTTTGATATTTAGCATAATTTAAAAGATTTTACTCACGAAGGCATAAGCATCATTAAATAATCAAAGATTAATCTTTTAACACATGATTATAAATTATTTAAAATAAAACCAAATGAATCTATTGGTGGCATGTATTCTTGGTTTCATGAATATTGTTAATGGATTAAAATCACTTGATAGAAGTTATTTTAAAGTTAAATAGGTGAGTAAAGTTCTAAGGTTATTTTCAAAGAATTTGAGATGCAAACATGATTATAATTCAAGTAGCCAAGGACCTAAATAATTTTTTAGATAAAGTACTTATTGATAACAGTTAAGATCTCCTATGATAACAATCTTAACAACAGCCGAGATCTCTCCAACTCTATTGAAGAGATCTGTTAAGGAAAATCTCCTCTGTTGAGTAAAATTCTCTCTTTTAACATGTATAAATAGGGAGTATTGTATTGTTTCAACTCAATGCATTCTTCTCCTTTGTATTTTATTTTTATCATGGTACGAGAGTAATTCCTGCCTTAGGAAGGCTTTACTCTCCCTTCTGCAGCTTGTTCTCGTCGGAGCGAGGCATGTCTTCTGCACCTGACCTCCGACGAATCCCATCACCATGAACCCAGTTATTGTATCTTTTTGTCGCTGCATTTTGTCGCCAAACACCTACGCTACACTACAGCACTTCTTCGGTGAACAACACCTATCTTCTCCCACTCTGCGTCAGCACCTCACTTGTTGCTGCTGATGCTGTGCCAAAATTCTGCTCATCTTCCCTTGCTTCGCTGATTTCTGATCTCTACAGTTTTACCTCTCGCTACTTCAGATCACATCCTTCACCACCATAAAGAACATATCAGCGTCCCCACCTTCTTCCTGTAGAGGTAGAGAAGTTCTCAAAGAACCTTCTTCCTCGATCTCACTCGCAGCCACGTAGAAATCCGTCAGTAAAAAACCGTTGCCGATCGGTCGCTCTGTGCCCGCAACATCGCCGGCTTCTCCCCAAGTGGGACTGTGCCCGCAGCATCGCCGGCTTCTCCCAAAACTACAAGTTGTAGTATCTCACTGACCTGCAAGCTACAGCACGTTTAGCGACGGTGGTGCCACTGCTGCTACAGTCGTTGTTGCTTACGGCAGCATCAACAACTACAGTTGCATCGTGAACAGTGGCAGCATGGATCTCATTGCTTGCTTGCCATTAATGCCTCAGTGAAGACTTTGCTTGCCATTAATGCCTCAGTGAAGACTTGTCAAGGTGCAGCAGACCTTTTGCTTGGAAAGTTGGCAAGTGATCAGTACAGGAAGTGATTGGTACAAGTGGCCTCAGCAGTTTGTTTTTTTGTACCCATCTAATTTTTTTTACCCATCTAATCGTTGCATACTTCCACTTTGCTCCCTTAGATTGGTATATATGTCCAACATGTCCTCATCTGGTATTCCAATTATTATTCTCGTAGGAAACCACAGTACCTTTTCCTCTACAGGACTTATTTCTATCAATGCTGCCACTTTGGCTTTGTCGATGGTTCTATTTGTTGTCCACCGACAATGCTCAACATCCCAGTCACATCCAGTTCAGTATCAAATCTGGACCACAAACTATGATTACGCCAGGATCATCTCATCCTTCAAGCAATTCAAGCCTCGGTCGCTGGATCTCTCGCCCCACTCATTTCTTCATGTGACACTACTATCGAAGCTTGGTGCAAGTTGCAAACCACCCTGGCCAGTCATTCACGCACTCACATGCTTAGTCTTCTATCCAATCTCATGAAGATAAAACAAGAGGGAAGTACTATTGTTGATTATCTACACAACATAAAGATTATCATCGATAACTTGACCTTGATAAGTCATTCCCTTAGTGATGAAGAAGCAACAAGTGAGGTGTTTAAAAACTCAAAATAATCTCAATTAAGCTCCTAAAACAAGCTCTAGTTATATTTAAGATTAAAAATAAATCACGTGATATGATCTTTACTAAACAAGTTTAAATTTGTAAAAGTGAAGAGATTGGTTTTTATTCCAACAATATCAAATATGGTATAGCTAAGTTTGTTAAACGACCAACCTTATGTATCTCAAAAGCACATACCTTATTTAAAGATATATGCAACTTTTGTAGAAGACATGATTATTATGTTTATTCTTGTTACCTTAAAATAATGATAAGATATATAAATAAATTTGTTTGGGTTCTAAATGAATCATTTTAAATCCAAAGTGTAAAGGCAAGGCAAAGAAAGATAATTCCAACATTGAAGGATCTAAATTTAAATGGGTATCAAAGTCATTATATTTTTTTGCAAATATATTCTCCTAGTAAACGCTATATATGTTTCAAAGCTCGTTAAGTAAAGATATGTCATTTTTAGTTAAAACAGTAATGAAAAAAATCATTGGTGTTGATAACATATCCAACCTTATTATATGGCTTATAATATTTAGACATACCAGAAATAAAGATATTGTGTGAAGATTTGTTTAAGTACAAGTTTACTAAAACTAATAGACAATACATCGTTAAAAAGTTTGTTAGTGCATCATATATAGTTTTGTCAAACACAACATAAACAACTAAATTAAGAAGGCAAAGAAAAGGAAGATAAAAAAATCTCTTAAGAAAGGCAAGGGTAAAGGCAAACTGAGTAAAGTAAATATTATTAAAAAAGACCCAATAAAGGACAAAGACCAGTACTTCCATATTTATAATTTATTACAAGTTCTAGTAATAGGAGATTGGTGAGAGGTGAGATAGATTTCAAGATGGACAATGAAGCAAAAGTTTCTATAATAACTATTGGTAAGGTCACCCTACATCTACTATTATTGCATTGGATGCATGCTATTTTGTTTATTCCATTATCAAAAATATTATTTCCATTTCATGTTTGACATTTAGTAGATATAAATTAGATTTTGAGAATAATGGTTATTCAATATTATTAGATGATGAGATCATCACAAGAAGAACATTACATAATGGTTTGTTTATGTTAGACACTACTCCATATATCATGAATGTAAGTGTATTCAATAGGAAACGAGATGAGGTGAATAATGCATACTTGTGACATTATAGGCTATGTCACATTCTAGATCTATTCAACTATAAGTCATATGCAACTTGCGAGCCTTGCTTTTGTGGAAAACTAACCAATTCTCTATTTAGTAGAATTGGAGAGAGAGAGTCACTTAGCTATTGGAACTCATACATAGTGATGTATGTGGACCCATGTCAACTCATGTCATAGGTGGTTACTCCTACTTTATTACTTTTACTAATGATTTCTCAAGGTAAGGTATGAACATGTGTATTTGATGGAGTACAAGTCCGAAACCTTCAAGAAATTAGAGAGTATAAGAATGAAGTGAAGAATCAGACTAGAAAGAGTATTAAGACACTTCGATCAAAACAAAGAAGTGAGTACTTGAGTACAGAGTTCATCCAGTTCCTAAAGGACCATAAGATTCTATCCCAATAGACACCTCCTCAGCTTAATAGTGTATTTAA
Organism: Musa balbisiana; assembly: GCA_004837865.1. Taxonomy (NCBI): domain Eukaryota; kingdom Viridiplantae; phylum Streptophyta; class Magnoliopsida; order Zingiberales; family Musaceae; genus Musa; species Musa balbisiana. Next base: position 42,210,770 of record CM017188.1, on the reverse strand, counting down.
AAGGAGAAATCGTATATTGTTAGACATGGTACAGTCCATGATGAGCTTAGTTGACCTACTTATCTCATTTTGGGGATACACCATAAAGACCGCAATTTACCTTCTAAACAGAGTTCTAACTATGTCGGTAGTGTCTACACTATATGAGATATGGAAAGAGAAGAAGCCCGATCTTAAGGTTGTTAAGATTTGGGGATGCCCTGCCCACATTAAAAGATACAATCCCGATAAGTTAGAATCCAGGATGGAATTGTACAAGTTCGTGGAATACCCTAAGAAAACTTATGGGTATTATTTCTATCACCCTAAGGACCAAAATGTCTTTATAGCCAAGAGAGCGGTGTTACTTGAGAAAGAACATATTCTTGACAGAGATAGTAGGAGTATGATAGAGTTGAGTGAGGTTGGAGAACTTAGCTCAAGCATCACTCCATATCCCGAGTCTATTTAAGTACATAGCACAAAATTTCTTGTTGAATCTTAGATTTTGATGATGAAACCAATTGATAAGTGTTTATGATTTGATTTACGTTTTGAGTGACGTAAGTAGCTTCGATCAGGATAAGACAATTAAAGCAGGAAGAATCATGTTGGGCCGGAGGAAAACATGTCAAAAGATTGGACGTCGCATCGAAAGATCGGTTGATGTATCGGTAGAAGGCTTCGAAACGTAAATTCGGGCATCGGGCCTAGAAGAGTGGATACTGTGCCAAGGAGATCGGAGTTGCAGAGTCAATTGGCCTATTGGGCAATAGGCCACAAGAGAGGACAATGCGTCGAAGAATCAGACGAAGCGTCGATAGACCAATGATATGCCGGACAACATGATTCATGCTTAGTAATAATTATCTAGATCGAAGTGTGTTTTACATGTGCAGGATTAACTACGATAGTAAGACATAAAGCAAAATGAAGTCCCGGAGTCAAGAACGCGATTTCGTTGGGAGTTCGAGAGTTCGTCGGAAGTCCGGACGTTCGCGAAAGTTCTGCCGGAACCAACCGAGAAGTCCTGGAGCTTGCCAAAGAAGCTCGTCGGAACTCGCCAAGAAGATCATCGTGAAGTCCAGGAGCTTACCGGGAGTCCGCTAGAACATTGCCAAGAGATCGTCGGAAGTTCGCCTGAAGATCACCGGAAGCTCGTTGGAAGAAACTAGACTTACGGACTTGTTTAGCTTAGTAAAGGTCTTAGATTTCATAGTTAGAATATAATTGGGCTTAGATTTGGACCAACCCAATTAGGGGCTAGTTGGGCCCATGTAAGGACTATGTTGGGCCCAATGAAAGACCCAAATAGTGACCCAACATGTGACATCATCATGGCATAATCTTCGAGACTATGTCAGGTGGTGGTACCGTCGGTCTGGGCGGTGGTACCACCTAGCACAGCCTCCTAGGCAGTGGTACTGCAAGACTGGGCGATGATATCACCCAATGGCAGTGCTGCAGGCAGTGGTACTGCCTAGCACCGGCGGTGGTACCGCCAGCACCCGAGAAACCCGGGATGAGATGTTTTTAGGCTCTAAGTTTGAATCCACTTGAAGCCTATAAATACCCCTCTCATCCCTGTTTAAGTTACACAATGATTAAGAGTGTAAAAGAAAGAAAATGCTACTGCAATCTTATGTGAACTCATCTCAAAGTTCTAAGTATTATAATAGTTTGAGGGAGGAGTTAGTGGGGGTGTAAGGGTTATCTCCTAAACCCGGTAAAAGGAGAATCGAGCTGTAAAAGGTGGTTGGTCTTTGCCTATTGAAGGAAGACCGATAGTGGATGCCGGTGGCCTCGACGGAAGAGGAATTAGTAGAGTAGATGTAGATCACGATGACCAAACCACTATAAAAATCCGGTTTGCGTTTCTCTTGAGCAATTTACTTTAACTGCAAACTACTTTACTTGTTTTACATCCACTACGCTCTTCTGTATACTTTCAAAGTTAATACCTTTACGAAATGATTTTTTGTCGGAAACGGATTTAATCACAATGAAGTTTTGAACCGACGTAATTTTTACCACTACACTAATTTACCCCCCCTCTTAGTGCTGACTCTGTTAGGATCGGAGCGGCACTAAAAGGGGGGGGTGAATTAGTGCAGCGGATTAAAACTCGTAAGTTTAAAAACGATTTCGTAAATGTGTAGAGATTTCGATGTGACAAAGAATGACTTAGTAAAAGTAGCTCGAGTAAAATAAGGAGTTGAAAACCAAAAGCTTGCTGTTATGTAAATAAAGGTTTCATAAAGTTAAACCCTCACATATTCAAGGAACACACCAATTTGAAGTGGTTCGGTCAAATGACTTACATCCACTTGCGAAGCCTTCTTCGATGAGGCTCCCAACTTCCAATAGCAAATCATTTTGAAGGAGAATGACCAAATACCCCTCTTACAACCTTTTTATAAGTGGTTCACACTCTTACAGATTTTTCAAAGAGAAAGAGGGAGGTGAACACTTAAGCTATTAAAAACAAGCTTTGCTAAAGCTTTTTCTCGACTTCTAACTTCTCAAAAGGTGTATTCTCTGTTGAGAATTGAAGGGTATTTATAGACCCCAAGAGGATTGAAATTTGGGCTCCAAATTTTGACTTCCTTTAGGTTCCCGGAGCTGGCGGTGCCACCGCCCAACCTTTCGAGTGCTGGGCGGTGCCATCGCCTGACCTTTCGGGTTATAGGCGGTACCATCACCCGACCTTATGGGTCACTGGTTGGGCTCCAAATTTGGCCCAAACCAGTTCATATTCGGGCCCAGTTGGCCCCTTACCAGGTTATAGGATTAACTCTTAATCCTAACCCTAATTACATGCAAACTACAAAATTAAGACATAGTCCTAAGTAGGTTTTTAACTAGCAATGTCAAGTTTCCTTCCGGTGAGCTTTTCAGTGAACTTCCGGTGGACTTCCGATACACCCTTGGATTTCTTCCAATGGACTCCCAGCAGGCTCCCGGTCTTGTGGCGAGTTCAACAAGTTTTTGGCAAGTAGCTGAACCTTCTCGGTGATCTCTGCGAACCTCTAACGATCTCTCCAGCGGACTTCTGAAAACTTCAGCAAGTCTCTGATTTCTTCTCGGTTGGTTCCGGCAGTACTTCCGATGAATCTTCGGACTCTCAGCGGACTCTCGAACACCCATCGAACTTGACTCCGGTAGACTTGCTTTATGTCTTCAAGCTATCGTAGTTAATCCTGCACATGTAAAACAAAACTTCCATCGAGACAATTAATCTTAAGCAATTAATCAAGTTGTCGGGCATGTCATTGGTCGCTCGACGTTTCGTCCGATTCTTTGGCGCATTATCCTCTCTTGCAGCCTATTGCCCAATCGGCTAGTTGACTCCGTAACTTTGATATCCTTGGTATAATCTCCGCTCTTCTTGGCCCGATGCTCGATTTCATGGCCCAAAGCCTTCTATCGATACGTCGACCGATCCATCGGCCCGACGTCCAATCTTCTAACATGTTCCTCTGGCCCAACATGATTCTTCCTGCTTTAATTGAATCATCATGATCGAAGTATCCTGCGTCACTCAAAATGCAGATTAAATCATAAACACATATCAAGTGGTTCCATCATCAAAATACGAGATTTAACAATCTCCCCCTTTTTGATGATGACAACTACTTGATGACGGAGTTAACCTTAACTCCCGGAGTTTAAACAAACTCCCCCTATCAATATGGCTTATTGATAGAAACTCTTGGATTCAAAACTCCAAGCAACATGTCATCATAAATTTATGCATAACATGTCATGTCATCATACTTCTCCCCCTTTGTCATCAACAAAAAGGAGTTCCAACTCTTATGTGTTTAGAGATAAAAAGTTCAAATCATTGCATAATAAATATAGTATCAAATTTTATCATCATGCAACCTAGCAATTAAAGATGTGCAAGTTTAGCAACTGTTTGCTTCCCTTTAGACTACAATGTTTTGAAAGCAAATGCAAGATAATAAGATAGCATGTTCTACTTCATATAAGCTAGTAACTTTTACAACATTTTAGAATATGCAAGCTAGTAGTTTTGAGATGTTCAAAAAGCAGCTCTTGCTTCTTGAAATATGCAAGTTGCAAACTAGCAAATTTTGCTTCCTTTGTAATGTTTGAGCTCGCAATTTTGCTTCCATTGCAAAGTGCAAGTTTAGCATCTTGAGATAGGCAAGATAGCACATTTTATATTTTCTTAAGATTTCAAGCTAGTAATCCTCGGTGATATTTAAGATAGCAATTTCTTCTCTTTTGAGAAATGCTATTTTTGCTTCCTTAGCAAAATGTAAAACTAGCAAGAGACAATGTTTTACATGAGCCAAGCAAACAATTTGGCAAGTGTTACATTTGCATCTTCTCTTTGAGATGACCCTTTACATCAATTTCTAAATCATAACAAAGGTAAGTATCAATCTTATTTGTGCATCATTATGTTTTCAAATTAAAATATGCATAATTTCAAAACTTTACATTTGTATCCTTACATTATACAAATGAATTAATCACTATGGGCATATCATACATGATACATTATTTTGGTAACAAATCATAGCATTTATCAATATTTTGATCATGATACCAAGCATTCATCATTTAGAGCATTCATGATACACATTATATATCATCACAATAAAAAGCAATTGCATGCATAATTTCAAATCATAAATGTTTCAAATCATGATGGTATTAATTTGTCAAATTGCATCCTACCATGCATGATCAAAACTTCTCCCTATTTGTATTTCATACATAATTTCATTTCATCACATTAGGAATATCAAGAAAAATTAATTGGGTGATGAGATGAATATACAGAATTGTATAAAAATCATATCATAAGTGTTTCATGCATTCATATCATCACATGAAGGAATATAAAAAAAATTGGTGATGAGATATTACTTCATGAATACAATAAAATTCATATAGCATATCATGGTTTATTAGAATTAGTCTTCTTTTTGGTGAATAGCAAAAAGAATAGTAGGAGAGCAAGATCTCAATTCATGTATATCAAATATTCAATCATCAAAATTATGATTCATCTAGAAAATTCTCCTCTTTATATATTCAAAGAGAGATCTTAGGAGATCAAATAAGAGATTTTCAAATAGAATTTTAAATCAAGAATAAAAAAAAGATATTCTCTTTAGTAAATCACAAAAGGAAACGTAGGAGAAAAAGATTTCAATTCATGCATAAGAACTCTTATGATTTATATTGAAAATTTTCTCAAAATGTAAGAGAATAAAGAGTAAGAAATCTTGATTCATAAAGGATTTCATGTTATAAATTTCAAGAGATCAAGATCATGATTTCAATAAAACCCATTAGATTCAAACCATCAAAATCAATTTCAAGGTTCACAAAATTCATAAATAGATTCATGATATTAAACCCAATAATATACTTTCCTTTTTATGTGATACTTTTTAAGTGATTGATTTCGTATAAGTATGCCTTTTTCATTTATGTCAAATAAAAACATGCATCAACGTTTAGGAATGAAAAATGAATTTTATCATAAAAACCATCAAGATCAACAAACCACAAAAATCATGTATAACTTTAAGATCTCATGCATAAAATCGTCAAGTCATGGTATCAAAATTTTAATATTTTCATTACAACTTTATGCATCATTAAGTATACAATCATCAAGCATATAAAATTTCTCAATTCATTATGAATCATAAAAAGAATTGTGGTTCTGAAAAATCATGATTCATTTAGGATAGTAGAAGCTAAAAAGAAACATTGAGGATAAAAGATCTTGATTTTTATAGGGTAAATCTCAAGTTATAAATCTCGAAAAATCAAGATAAAGCTCATTCAAATTCAAATCATTAAATCAAAATCATTTTCAAGATGATAAAATAGATTCATCAAAGTCAATAAGATAGAGAAAAAGAATTTTTAAGAAAAATACTTTTCTCTATTTAGTTGTTTCATACAAGCATGCCTTTGTCCTTTTTGTGCCATAATATATATATATATATATATATATATATATATATATATATATATATATATATATATATATATATATATATATCATCAATCTTTAAAGCCACTGTTATTATCATGAAATTCGATAATCCATAAATATCAAGAATTATCATGCATAATGTAAAAATATAAACTTATTAATCATAACTTCAAATTAAACATGATTTTATATACTCAAATCGAGAAATAAATACAATGGAAATCAACATGACACTTATTACTTTTTAACCACATATAGCATGATTTCATGAGGCATTTTTATGAAGGTGAGAAGGGAATAATTCAAAGGTACAAAGATTTTAACCATCTCATAAACAAATGAAAGATCAAGTCATGGATCCAAAATTCTATGAATCAAAATAATCAAAATGATTATCAAAGGTAATCTCATGTTATTCTAAGAAATCAATATCATGATTTTGATAAAACTTATTTTAATTTTAAATCATCAAAATTATCAAACTCTCAACCTTACTTTCAAGAGATTCAAAAAGACAAATAATTTTATTGGTCTCTTAGTGAAAAATCGATAAGATAGATAAAAAGGAAATTTTTCAAGAAAAATACTTTCCTCCTTTTGTTTCAACTCATTGATTAATTTCATACATGTTCTTTTCTTTTATCCCAAATCCATGCATCATTCATTAATGCCAAAAAAATCTTTCAAAAGATCGTAAATTCGATAATCACAAAAATCATCATGCATCATTTCGAAAGAAAACTCATTAAGCATGATCATTATGTATAACTTTAAATCAAACATGATTTTATTTATTTTCAAAATATTAATAGGACATACAAGGCAAAGAAATTATTAAACATAAAGTATATTCATCAATCATGGTTTCATTGAGCGTAAGGTATTTTCAACCAAAATCATTTTGTTATTTGTTGTTGTCTCCGAAGGTGACATACCCTTCTTCTTTGCTAGTGAGCATAGAGAAATGAGATGGATCTTCTCGAGCATCCAATATCAAGATACCATATCTTGCTCCTAGCTTGTGAGTTTGTCTATAAAAGAGGATGGTATTTAGGTACCCATTTGATTTTGGGTGCCTCATAAATTGATCTACTAATTTTGTTATTTATTATTCAACTATTTATAGTTTCTTTAGGAACCCATATCAACTTATGTGGACTAATTTTCTTAAATGGACATTTGTAAACAACATGTCCAAATTTACAACAAAAGTTGCATTTCAAATGAGGTGAAACATGTAATGTGGGTCTTTTAATAAAAGTGGTAGGTTTTTGGTGAGATCCTCTCACAAAACCAATTCAACTTCTATTTGCGACATGACTCTTGTTTGCAAGGATCATGTCCAAGCCTTTGCTACCGACCTTAAACTTGTTTAAGGTCTCTTTAAGTAGTAAAATTTTATTTTTTATTGCTTCTAAGTGTTCACACTTAGAGCATGGAGGAGTTTGAAAACTATCAAGCTTATTTTGGAATAAGACATATTCTTTCTTTAATAGATTGAACTTCTTACTAATAGTTCTACACTCATCAAATAATTTATGAAAAGTGATAGAAAGTTCATCGAAAGATAAATCTTCATTAATTAAATCACATACCTCTTCTCTTAAAGCCATTAGCGCGAAGTTTGCCTCCTCTTTGTTGCTAGCTTCTTCACTTTCAGAATCACTTGAATCGTCCCAAGTCGCTTTTAAAGCTTTCTTCTTCTTCGGTTGCTTCTTGCATTCGTAGCATATTACTTGATCCTTTTTATGTTCAAGTTTGTTTTTGGTGTTATTTTTAAATTTATTCTTTTTATAAATTTTTAAAAATTTTGAGTTAAAAGTGCAATGTCATCGTCATTGTCCTTATCACTTGATATTCATTTCAAGTGGTCTTCTTGTGATGTAAGTGTCATATCCTTCTTGTTATTTGGAAGGGAGTTCTCGAGCTCTTCATAAGTATGGCATGTCATTTCGTAGGTCATTAGAGACCCAATAAGTTCTTCGAGAGGAAATGTTTTAAGGTCCTTGGCCTCTTGAATGGCCGTAACTTTTGAATCTTAGCTCTTTGGAAGGGATCTTAAGATTTTAGTTACTAGTTCAAAATTAGAAAAACCTTTACCAAGAGCTTTGAGTCTATTGATGACATCCGTAAAACAAGTGTACATGTCTCCGATGGACTCACTTGATTTCATTCGGAAAAGTTCGTAAGAGTGCACAAGAATGTTGATTTTGGATTCTTTCACTCGGCTAGTGCCTTCATGAGTGACCTCAAGAGTTCTCCAAATATCAAAAGCCGAATCACAAATTGAAACATGATTAAATTCATTTTTGTCCAATGCACAAAACAAGACATTCATAGCCTTTATGTTTAAAAAAAAAACATTCTTCTCCGATTCATCCCATTCGCTCATCGGAAGAGAAGATTTTTGAAATCCATTTTCGATAATAGTCCAAAGCTTGAAATCCATGGAAATGAGGAAGATCTTCATTCGAGTCTTCCAATACGTGTAATCTGACTCGTTAAACATAGGCAGGCATGTAATAGAATGACCCTCATGCATGCCGGAGTAAGCCATCTCTCTTATGTATCAAACCAAATATGAGAGTGAGCCTAGCTCTGATACCAATTGTTAGGATCGGAGCGACACTAAGAGGGGGAGGGGAGGTGAATTAGTGCAGCAGATTAAAACTTGTAAGTTTGAAAATGATTTCATAAATGTGTAGAGATTTCGATGCGACAAGGAACGACTTAGTAAAAGTAGCTCGAGTAAAGTAAGGAGATGAAAACCAAAAGCTTGATGCTATGTAAATAAAGGTTTCAGAAAGTTAAACACTAACACATTCAAGGAACACACCAATTTAAAGTGATTCGGTCAAATGACCTACATCAACTTGCGAAGCCTTCTTCGATGAGGCTCCCAACTTCCACTAGCAAATCACTTTGAAGGGGAAGGACCAAATACCCCTTTTACAACCTTTTTACAAGTGGTTCACACTCTTACAGATTTTTCAAAGAGAAAGAGGGAGGTGAACACTTAAACTATTAAAAACAAGACTTTGCTAAAGCTTTTTCTCAACTTCTAACTTCTCAAAAGGTGTATTCTCTATTGAGAATTGAGAGGTATTTATAGACCCAAAGAGGATTTAAATTTAGGCTCCAAATTTTGAATTCCTTTGGGTTCCCGGAGTTGGCGGTGCCACCGCCTGTTAGTGGCGGTGCTACCGCTTGTCAATGTCAATTAGACCGTGTACTAGCGGTGCCACTACCCGACCTTTCGGGTGCTGGGCGGTGCCACCGCGACCTTACGGGTCACTGGTTGGGCTCCAAATTTGGCTCAAACCAGTTCATATTCGGGCCTAGTTGGCCCCTAACTAGGTTATAGGATTAACTCTTAATCCTAACCCTAATTACATGCAAACTATAAAATTAAGACATAGTCCTAAGTAGGTTTTTAACTGGCAATGTCGAGTTTCCTTCCGGTGAGCTTTCCGGCAAACTTCCGATACACCCTCGGATTTCTTTCGGCGGACTCCCAGCAGGCTCCCGGTCTTGTGGCGAGTTCAGCGAGTCTTTGGCAAGTAGCCGAACCTTCTCGGTGATCTCCGTAAACCTCTAACGATCTCTTTGACGGACTTTTGAAAACTTCGGCAAGTCCCTGATTTCTTCTCGATTGGTTCCAGCAGTACTTCCGACGAATCTTCGGACTCTTAGCGGACTCTCAAACACCCATCGAACTTGACTCTAGTAGACTTGCTTTATGTCTTCAAGCTATCGTAGTTAATCCTGCATATGTAAAATAAAACTTCGATCGAGACAATTAATCCTAAGCAATTAATCAAGTTGTCCGGCATGTCATTGGTCCCTCGACGCTTCGTCCGATTCTTGAGCGCATCGTGCTCTCTTGCGACCTATTGCCCAATCGGCCAATTGACTCGGCAACTTCGATATCCTTGACACAATCTCTGCTCTTCTTGGCCCGATGCCCTAATCCACTACCCGAAGCCTTCTGTTGATACATCGACCGATCCACCGGCCCGACGTCCAATCTTTTGACATGTTCCTTCGGCCCAACATGATTCTTCCTACTTTAATTGTCTCATCCTGATCGAAGTATCCTGCATCACTCAAAACGCAGATTAAATCATAAACACATATCAAGTGGTTCCATCATCAAAATACGAGATTCAATAGACTCTTTTCATAACAATTGGTATCAGAGCCTCGTTTTTCTCATTTGGTTTAACACCCAAAAAGAAATTGCTTTCCGGCTTTCAAGAGTGTCACTCTCTCATTCGTCATCCCTTGTTCAATGGGACGTACTACATATATTGGAAAACTCGAATGAGAGTTTTCTTGCTTTCCTTGGATTTGAATTTATGGAATATTATTGAAAGCGGTTTTCGAAGGTCTTCTCTTCCAATGAACCATTGGAATGATTTGGAAAAGAAGACTTTTTCTTTAAATGCTAGAGCTATGAATGCTCTATTTTGTGCCTTCAATAAAATTGAGTTTAATCGAATTTTTATGTGTGAAACGGCTTTCGATATTTGGCACACTCTTGAAATCACACACGAAGGCACTAGCAAAGTTAAATATTCAAAAATCAACTTTTTGATGCATGATTTTGAACTTTTTCATATGAAACCAAGCGAAACTATTGTTGATATATACACTCGTTTTACGGATGTCGTCAATAGTTTAAAAGCACTTGGCAAATGTTTTTCAAATTTTAAAATTGTTAACAAGATTTTACGATCACTTTCTAAAAATTAGGATTCGAAAGTAACGGCAATACAAGAATCAAAAGATTTGAACTATTTTTCGATCAAAGAACTAATTGGTTCTTTAATGACCTATGAAATGAGTTTTATGACACATGTAGCACAAAACGAACTTGAGAACAACATTTCAAAGAACAGAAAGGATTTCAGACTTAGAACAATCAAAGACCACTCGAGCATAAGCTCAAGTAATGGTGAACTTGAACTCCTCACTATGAAATTTAAAAAGTTTATGAAACAAAAATTAAAGAACAAAAAGAACGCAACTACTTGCTATGAACGCAAGAAGCGGGAAGCACTTTGGGATGAATCGATCTCCTCCGAAGATGAAGAACGAACCAACAAAGGCGAGGTGGCAAACTACGCTTTAACGACTTTCGACGACGAGATAACCAAAATCCCCTTAATTTATTTCGAAATTACATAATGCTTTTCATGAGTTATTTTTAATTTAGTTTAGAATAATTATTTTTCTTGAAAATTGCATGTTTAAAAAAATAAAAATGTAAAAAATTAGGAATCATGTTTATCTAGTAATTTTGAAAATAATCATGAAAATTGCATGTGTTATGATTAAGGAACAAAATGTTAGACTTAAATCATGTTAGATGTTTTAATGATAATGTGTATCTTAATGATTTCCGTATTACTTTTGATTGAAAACACTTTATGAAATCATGATGAAATAATGTAATGATGCATAATGATGATTTTTGGGTGATTTATGCCTTATTGATCTTTGTCGTAATAAATCTTGTACTTTCGGTTTTAAACATGATACATGTTTTTATTTGACATAAATGAAATAAATCATATGAATTGAAACAACTAAAAAGAGAAAAATATTTTTCTTGAAAATTCTTTTTCTCTATCTTATTGATTCTGATGAATCTATTTGTTTCATTTTTACGAATCTCTTGGACTTTGAAAATGATTTTGATGATTTAAATTTGAATAAATTTTTATCCAAATCATGATCTTGATTCTTTGATATTTATAAATTAAGATTTATTATGAATCAAGATTTTTCATTAATCGTTCTCCTATGATTCTTCTTGGTATTTTATTTAAAGAAGAGATTTACTATATGAATCAAATCTTTTGGTATTTAAGTGGTCTTATCTTTGATGACATGGTCTCTTTTTATTTATGGCTTGTATGACTTGAAATGATTTAAAATATTTATGATTTGTATATCGCATGATATGATTGAATCATTATTGTAAAAGAAAAAGAAAATTGTTAGGTTGCACATTGCAAAAGAGAACAAAAAATATATGCTAGCTTGAATGATAAAACATGAGATTATGCGTATAATGCAAATTTATTATTCTCATGATGTGAAAATTGATATAAAGGAAAAAGAATTATAAAATTATTTTCTTCCCTTCTTTTTGACAATGACAAAGGGGGAGATAAAAGATGCTAGCTTGCACAATTCAAGAAGAAAGCAAAAATTACACTTCTCAAAAGAGAAGAAAGAACTTGCTTCTTGAACATCTCAAATTGTTAGCTTCCATGTTGTAAAATGATGTAACATTTTGTTAACTTGCGTTTTTGCAAAGGGAGCAAAAATAATCACACTTCTCAAAAGAGAAGAAATTGCTATCTTGAACATCACCAAGGATTGCTAGCTTGTAATCTCAAGAAGATGCAAAAATATGCTATCTTACATATCGCAAAGAAAAGCAAATTTGTAAACTTACACAATTCAAAATTATTGCTAGCTTGTATGTTATAAAACTTGTTTTCTTTTTTAAAAACTTGCTGACTTGAATATTTCAAAACAAACATGCTAAACTTGCACATCTAGCAAAATTTACAAACTTGCATATTTCAAGAAGCAAGAGTTGCTTTCTTGAACATCTCAAAATTGCTAGCTTGCATGTTCTAATATGATGTAGCACTTGCTAAATTTGCTAGCCTGCATAATAATTAAAATAGAGATTATGTTTAGTATACAATGATTTGAATTTATATCTCAAACACTTAGATAGTTGCATTTCTTCTTTTTGTTGATGACAAAGGGGAAGAAGTATGATGTTATGCATAAGTTTATGATAACATGTTGCTTGGATTTTTGAATCCAAGAGTTCTATCAATATGTCATATTGATAGGAGGAGTTTGTTTAAGCTCCGGGAGTTAAGATTAACTCCGTCATCAATTGATTGTCATCATCAAAAAGGGGGAGATTGTTGAATCTCGGATTTTGATGATGAAACCAATTGATAAGTGTCTATGATTTGATTTATGTTTTGAGTGATGCAGGTAGTTTCGATCAGGATGAGACAATTAAAGCAGGAAGAATCATGTTGGGCCGGAGGAAAACATGTTAGAAGATTGGACGTCGCATCGAAGGATCGATCGACGTATCGGCAGAAGGCTTCGGGATGCAAATTCGAGTATCGGGCCTAGAAGAGCGGATACTGCGCCAAGGAGATCGGAGTTGCGGAGTCAACTAGCCGATTGGGTAATAGGCCGCAAGAAATGGCGATGCGCCGAAGAATTGGACGAAGCGTCGATAGACCAATGACATGCCGGACAACATGATTCATGCCTAGTAATAATTGTCTAGATCGAAGTGTGTTTTACATATACAGGATTAACTATGATAGCAAGGTATAAAGCAAAATGAAGTCCCAAAGTCAAGAACGTAATTTCGTTGGGAGTTCGAGAGTTCTTCGGAAGTCCGGACGTTCGTCGGAAGTTCTGCCGGAACCAACTAAGAAGTCCTGGAGCTTGCCAAAGAAGCTCGTCGAAACTCGCCAAGAAGATCATTGTGAAGTCCAAGAGCTTGCCGGGAGTCCGCTGGAACATTGTCGAGAGATCGTTGGAAGTTCGTCGGAAGCTCGCCGGAAGAAACTAGACTTATGGACTTGTTTAGCTTAGTAAATGTCTTAGATTTCGTAGTTAGCATATAATTGGGATTGGATTTGGGCCAACCTAATTGGGGGCCAGTTGGGCCCATGTAAGGACTGTGTTAGGTCCAATGAAAGGCCCAAATAGTGACCCAACAAGTGGCACCATCATGGCACAGTCTCCGAGACTATGTCAAGCAATGGTATCGCCAGTCTAGGCAGTGGTACCACCCAGCACAGCCTCCAAGGCGGTGGTACCACCCAGTGGCAGTGCTGCAGGCGATGGTACCGCCTAGCACAAGCGGTGGTACTGCCAGCACTCGGGAAACCCGGGATGAGATGTTTTTAGGCTCCAAGTTTGAATCCACTTGAAACCTATAAATACCCCTCTCATCCCTGGTTAAGTTACACAAGGATTGAGAGTGAAAAAGAAAGAAAACACTATTGTAATCTTGTGTGAACTCCTCTCAAAATTCTAAATGTTAGAATAGTTTGAGAGAGGAGTAAGTGGGGGTGTAAGGGTTATCTCCTAAACCCGGTAAAAGGAGAATCGAGTTGTAAAAGGTGGTTGGTTTTCGCCTATTGAAGAAAGACCGATAGTGGATGCTGGTGTCCTCGACGGAAGAGGAATTGGTGGAGTAGATGTAGGTTATGACGACCGAACCACTATAAAAATCTGGTTTGCATTTCTCTTGAGCAATTTACTTTAACTACAAACTACTTTACTTGCTTTACATCCACTACGATCTTCCGTATACTTTCAAAGTTAATACCTTTATGAAATGATTTTTCATTGGAAACAAATTTAATCGTAACGAAGTTTTGAACCGACGTAATTTTTATCGTTGCACTAATTCACCCCCCCTTTTAATGCCGACTCTTTTCTTAAAATTTTTAACTTTATATAAGTCCGACAAAGTATCATATCCTCTTAAAAGATATGTGAGACATATTAGAGGAGAGGATATTGATCCTTAGACCTACGAGGAGGCTATTACGAGTATAGACTTTTGGAAGTGGTAAGAAGCCATGAATTCTGAGATGGATTCCATGTACTCCAATAAGGTTTGAAGCCTAATTGATACACCCGAGGGTATTATACCCATTGGTTACAAGTGGATCTTCAAAAAGAAAATCAGAGTAGATGGAAAGGTAAAGAACAATAAAGAAAGGCTAGTGGCTAAGAGGTATTGTTAAAGGCAATGTATTGACTATGAAGAAACCTTCTCACCCATAGCCATGCTGAAATCCATCTGAATTCTATTGGCTATTGCAGAACACTATGATTATAAGATCTGGCAAATGAACGTAAAAACCATGTTCCTCAACGACAACCTCGAGGAGGAGGTGTATATAATACAACTTGAGGGATTCATGTCGAATGACTACTAAGATAAGGTGTGTATGTTGCTTAGGTCCATTTATCGATTGAAATAAGCTTCTCGAAGTTGGAACATAAGATTTGATGAGGCGATCAGATCTTATGACTTCGTTAAGAATGAAGATGAGTCTTGTGTGTGTAGGAAGGTAAGTGAGAGCATTATCACCTTCTTGGTATTACATATGGATGACATCCTGATCATTGAGAATAATATAGAAATGCTGTCTATAGTAAATACTTGGTAATCTAGACATTTCTTTATCAAGGTCTTAGGGAAAGCATCCTATATCTTGGGGATTCAAATCTATAGAGATATATCCCAAAGGATGCTTGGCTTGTTCCAATCTAGGTACATAGACACCATTGTCAAAAGGTCTGGCATGAAAAATTCCAAGAGAAGTCTCATACCGATAAGACATAGAATATCGCTTTCTAGGAGTATGTCCCCAAAGACTTTTGAAGAAAGGGTGAACATAGATAGAATACCCTATGCCTCAATGATAAGGTTTATAATGTATGTCATGCTATGTACCAGGCCTGATATAACGCATGCTTTGAGTGTTACGAGCAGGTATCAAGCGGATTCAAGCTTAAAGCATTGAAAAGTAGTAAAGTGTATCCTTAAATACTTGAGAAGGACTAAGGATCTTTTACTAGTATATGGAGGTAGTAGCCTTAGGGTTGAAGGCTATATAAACTCAAGTTTCCAATCCAATATCGATGATAGCAAGTCTAGTTCGATGTATGTGTTTACCCTGATGGAGGAGCAATATACTGGAAGAGTTCCGAGCAAGATACTACTATTGACTCGACCATAGAGGCAGAGTACATTGCTACAGCAAAGGTAGCAAAGGAGGGAGTCTGGATGAAGAAGTTCATCATAGATCTAGGAGTCGTGCCAAGTAGCGAGGGGCTGATTTCCTTATATTGCGACAACTATGGGGCGATTGCTCAAATAAGGGAACCCAGGTCTCATCAAAAGTATTCTGAGGAGGTTTTAACTTGTTAGAGAGATCGCGTCCTGAGGAGATGTAGTAGTAGAAATAGTTCCATCCAAAGATAACATCGCAGATCTACTAACAAAGCCATTATCTCATATTGTCTTTGAGCATCACAAGGGTCTGACAAGGATCATACACATAGGTGATTGGCTTTAGGTCAAGTGGAAGATTACTAGTTATAGTGCCCTGCAAGCCAATTAGGTGAATGATAGCATGTGTGACATGATATACATTCTTTTTTCTTATTATATTATTTGATATTTTATCACTTTATATTGCTGCGCACGCACACACACATATATTATTATTATTATTATTATTATTATTATTATTATTATTATTATTATTATTATTATTATTATTATTATTATTATTATTATTATTGGATTTGTGCAATGAGAATCGAATTGTGAAAAGATCACGATAATGAGACCGATTCACCTTTAAACATAGACCCTAAATAATCTCGGTTATAGGTTACTCGAGAAGGACATTGAGATAACATGACATACTGGTGTACTATATGCTCGTCCATATGATAGATGCAACTGGTCTCATAGCTGCTCTTATAGGGACATTAGGGTTATAGTATAGGTGCTCATTAAAGAATGAGTTCATTAATTGATCCGCTCACAGAATGCTGGATGGTTAATGATACCTTATTGTTAAACAACGATCCCATTGTCCCAATGGTGTACCTGGTCCTTAGACTTGAGATATCAAGGATGTCATGTATGAGTGCTCTACTCTTTGATACCAAACTTATAGGTTTGGATGTTCCAGATCTAGCACAGCCGATAATCGGGAGTGATAGTCAATCTTACAAGGGCTATTAAGTGTCGATAAAGGATCATCCGCTCTCGGTGTTATGAGAGGAATATTGACTCAAATATAAACCATATGGGTATGACAACACCATGCTCGATATACGATCTCTGAGATATTAAATGGATGAGAGACTATAGATATACAGTAACTAAGGATAGACAAATCCAATATATTGGATTATACTGTATCGTTTGGGGACTACAGCGTAGTGGCCTAGTACATCCGTAGTCGATAAGTCGAGTGAATTATTAAGAAGATAATAATTCACGGAGTTAGAAGGAGTTCTGATAGGTATGACTCACGACCAGCTTGATATTGGGCCTAGAGGGTCACACACATATGGTAGGCACTACAATGAGTAGATGTTCGGATATGAGATATCCGTTAGAGCTCCTATCTTATTGGATATCCAATAAGCCCCTGAATTATTAGATCTTATGGATGAGATCCAATAAGAGCTAATAAAAAATTATTAAATAGAGATCCACTAATCTAAGAGGCTTTGGTAGTTGGATAGAGATCCAATACCCGATAGGATATGATCCATTAGGGTTAAGTTGACAAGATACCTCTATAAATGGAAGGGAATCAAAGGTTCATAGGCCAAGGCCTCTTTGGGTTGCTATTACATATTCTCCTCTCCACTTCTCCTCCTTAGATAGTAGGCCTGGAGATTTGAGGAGCGTCGTCATAGCTCTACTGTGTAGATCACCTTTAGAGATGATAGCACTTGACTTCCTTTATCCTCTCCTATAGATTTGCAAGGATTCAAGGGTATACGATCTCCCTAGGGAAAACGCAATCTATCTCACATGTGGCTTTTTAGTTTTACGAATTTTACGCACCAATCTTTGCACGACGATAAACACATCTTTGGAAATTTTGGAGATTTTATTTTATGTTCTTCCGCTGCATCTGTGATGTTGCCCCCTATATTTCCCTATAGAAACATCCCAGACGTTGGGGCCATCCCGAGATTACTTTCCCAACGGGGGAAACCGAGTACCTAGACCATGATGATACCTTGGTGATCTCAGTCAGGATCACCAACGCTCAGATTAAAAGGATAATGGTGGATAACGGGAGCTCAACCGATGTCTTATACCTCGACGCTTTCCAGAAACTTAGCCTTATTGAGAAGGACCTCTCTCCCATGTCCTTAGCCCTCACCGGGTTCATGGAAGACTCCATCTCTCCACTCGACACCACCACCTTACTAGTAACCATAAGTGAAGAGCCAAGGTCCAAGACCATGATGGTTACCTTCACGGTGGTCTGGCTCCCTTTGGTATACCACATCATCCTCAATTACTTGACTCTCAACAAGTTAAGAGCCATTGTCTCCACCTACTACCGAATGATCAAGTTCCCGACCCATGCCAGGACCGGAGAAGGACCCTCGAGAATCAAGGCAATGCTACCTAACAATTGTCACGCTACCCAAAAAGCTAAAAACCGAACCATCCATGGTTGACCCCTAGGGTGCTGCAAAAGTGCCACCTCGCCCCGAGCCCATCGAGCAACTACTGGAAGTCCCCCTCGACAAAAGCCAATGGGATAAGGCCATGAGAATTGGATCTGAGCTTTTGGAAAAAGAACAAGTCCAACTCATTAGCTTCTTGATAAAGAATGCTAATGTCTTCACCTGGTCGCCAAGAGACATACTGGGGATCGATCCCAAGGTCACATAGCATTGCTTGAATATCTCCTCCAATGCTCGGTTGGTGAAGTAGAGGCCCTGAAAGTTCACTCCCGATCGGTAGAAGGTGGTCCATGACAAGGTGAATCGCTTAATGGAGGCTAGATTCAAAGCCGAGGTGAACTATCCGCGATGGCTGTCCAATGTAGTCCTCATTAAAAAATCCAATGGAAGTTAGTCAATGAGGAGCGTCATCGCAGTCCTGCTATGTGGATCACTGCTAGAGAGGTGACGTTTGACCTCCTTCATCCTCTCCTACAGATCCACAGGGATTCAAGGATATACGAACTTTATAGGTAACACAACTATCTCACATGTGGATTTAAGTTTCGTGAGTTTTTACCCACTAATCTTTGCACGCTAATAAATACCTTTTTAGAAAATTTTGGATTTTTATTTTATATTCTTTTGTTGCGTATGTCATGTCGCCCCTAGATTTCCCTATAATATCAAACAATTCCACTTTAAGGTTGTAAAATAAAATTTTCAGATACTTAAAATGAACACCATCTCTAGAACTATGTTCTAATAATTTTGATCCGATTACTTATGCTAATGTTGATTATGTAAGATATAGAAGAGATGAAAAAATATACCTTTGGAACCTATCAGTTTCTAGGCTATGCACTTATTTCTTGACCATCTAAGAAATAAAATTTTATTACACTATCTATAATTAAAGCTAAATATATTACAGTAGTTATATATTATGCCTAGGCAATTTAGATGAAACACATTTTAAAAGTTTTTAGACTCTGTTTAAAAAAATTCCTATAAAGTGTGATAACATTAATGTAATTTGCTAGACAAAAATATGGTTCAATACTCTTGTACTAAGTATATTGATATTAGGCATTATATTAGTAGAGATCATATTAGTAATCACAAGATATGAAACCTCTTAGTGATGAAGAATAATTTGATTTTATTAGAATAGAACATGACCTATTAAATTTCTCTTATACGCCTCAGCTAGGATATTAGGTTTGAAATAAAAATAATATCTTTCATCATTTTGAGATTTTAGATGAATACTTTTAGAGTTTATTTGGGAATTTTGGACTACCACCACTTAAGTAGCTTGAGTTATTTTTATGTATGTATTCCTCCTTTTCATTATGAGGGAAAAAATAACTAATGCTTTTACTTACACTATGTCATGCTATGTGCTGATTAGGAGAATTAACATATGTTTTAACATATGATGTTTTCGTAATTATAAAACTCATGTTTGGCTTATTTTATGGGTTTAACGTATACAAATGGTTAACTTGTGCTTATCCGACTAATAATTGATATTATATCTTGATAATGATTAAATATTATATTTTTAAATTTAAAACTTTATTATACTTTGATATTTAATCTTGAATAAACTAAATCATAATATCGACGAGATCAACTTCAATTTAAGACAAGCATTTAAAAAGATGTATCCTCTTTTTATTCTAAGTTCAAGATTATCATCACCTTTATCAAAATGATATGTAAATCAGGAGAGTCTTGTTCCGACACCATCATTAATTGATTATTATCATAAAAAATAAAGAGATTATTGAAACTAGGATCTTGATGATGAAATTAATTAATGAATTTAATTAACTAATTTATTTTTAAGGTAAGTGACATAAAAAATATTTCAATCATAGACTTATCGAAGAGACAATTATTGAGCAGGAGAGTTGAATATTGTGCCAAAAGATTATCATGTCAAAAATTAGATATCGAGTTGAGGGATTGATCCACATACTAAAAATTGAACTTCATGCTAAGGATTCGAACATCATGTCAGAAGAATCAAATATCATATTAGAAAATCGAATGTTGTGGTGATGTTGAAGGATTCAATGATATGTCAGAGGTTTGGATAAAGTATTGAAAGATCAAATGATATGTTGGAAGAGTATATATATATATATATATATATATATATATATATATATATATATATATATATATATATATATATATATGTTATGCCTTTTCTTCATTGTGATAGTCTTAGCTACGGCCTTCTTCTACACGACTACACTAAAGTAGACTCACTTTAGCACCCACAAATATCAGAATGGATACGTTTGGAATAGAAGAAATGAAGAAAATGCATTTAGAAAAAGGAAGACGCATTCATTTCAAACAAACACTACCCTTAAAACCTTCAAAATACAAGCTAATGCATTAGGGGGACAAACCAGAACAATCTGGAGAATTAGAAATCCCTGAATTTTCAGTCACCAACATGTAGGAAATTAAGATCCAAGACTTCCAAAGTCTGTCCACACGCATGGGTTTATCACCTTGTTAATCAAAATAAGATGGAACAACAGAATATGCCACTAATTGGTGGTCATTCTTTCTCAACTTTATAGAATCATCAACAAAAAGATCCAAGAAAGAGTATCACTTCACACGTGTTATACTTGGGCACACACTCTAAAAAGAGAACAAAAAGACATGAAGTCAATCACCATAAAGAAATAGAAGGGGCAAGTCACACTTTGAATTGTTTTTGTTTGATTACATATTTAATTGGGTGAAGGCACAGGGTTGCCGCAAGACCATCCAGTAAAACAATTAATAAAAAGATTAACCTTGTTGGTACTCAGATAGCAAAGTAGATCATGTCATTTCTGATATGTCGTATCACATTTAAGCTCCTTCACAACTTGACACTGGAGTTCTACAAAAAGAAAATTCTTTACTGCAGCCACTATAACATTAACTGCTTTCAGTGATGTAAATCTCTCTGATTCTGAAGAATATAAAGAAGCATCAGACGTGTATTTGGATTTGTCATATACCTAGCTCTTTTAACCTGTCAAACATCTGCAGAGAATAAACCTCAGTCAACTAATGCCTACTATAAAAACGAGAGTAGAGTAGAGTGATTAAAACATAAAAGTTATTTTGGATTCCGTTTCTTAAAATCCTACAGAACATGGAGGCACACCTCATAACTCCCTCTATGTGTGTGTGTGTTACATGGATCCTAAGTTAGAATGATACGCAGGTAGCTTCCAAGTTCACCTAGAACCAGATAGTTTCCACCCTAATTACTAACAAAAAGTTATTAGTAATTTAGTAGTGGACCTATTGTTCTCTGGATTAGTGATTTAAAAAACGCTAGGCGCTAAGGTCCCAAAACGCCTTAGGCGCTCGCCCGAGCAAAACAAGACTCTCTAAAATATTAAAATATAAAAAATATATAATATAATTGATAAATATGATTATTTAAATAAAAATATGACATTAAATTAAAAAGATCTAAAGTACCAACTCACGTTATCCATCTTTTAGTAACAAAAAAGTCAAAAGACTCAAAACACTAACGTTTTAAATAAACAAAGATTAGCAATGTTAAAATCTATATTATCAATCTAGTAAATAGAGATTACTTTGTACAATAGTTAACAATCGACTATTAATAGTATATTATTTATAGTTAACAGTAGTTAGAGAGGGAGAATGGCATAAAATTATCACCGACAGTGTGGAAAGTGAGAAGGAGAGGCAACAGTAAGAAGCTGGCAATAGTAGCAACAGTGAGAAGCTAGCAGTAGCAACGAAGGATTAGTTTAAGACAGTTGCAGACGACAACAACGATAGCGACGGAAGTTGCGAATAGCAGCAACGGCAGTGGCGAAAGTTCCAAAGGGAGTCCTTCAGTGGCGGAGAAACCTGTGGTTCTCTCCCTCGATAGGTTGAGGAATTGCACACAGAGCGACAGCGGAAGGAAGATACGAGCTCTTGCGAGGCCATCGAACCCGTCCGTTGGTGACAGAGGAAGGCTTGGTCTGTTGCATCTGCGATGGAGGCAGCGACAGAAAGCGTCGGTGGCGGAGGCAAAAACAATGCTAGGGTTGGCCCAAGGTCGCGCGACCGTGAAGTGTCGCTTTTGAGGGTAAGTATCTACGTTAGTTGGTTCAATCAAACCAACTAACTACTATCGAACCGAACTAGACTTAAAAGTTTGGTTTGATTACCTTATTTGAACTAGCGCTCGCTTGGAGCGCCCAACGCTCGGGTTCGAGCGAGCGCCCAAGCGACGCCTCATTGAAGCGTGTCACCTGGTCCACACACGAGACGCTCGAGCCTGGCATCGCCTGGTCCACACACGAGGAGGCGAGCGCCCAAGTGCCTATTTAAATCACTACTCTAGATGGCTAGCAAAGTACACACATGGATAACCAAAAATACAATCACAATTGTGCTAGATAATTAACAACTACAACACATGGGAAGTCACTAATTGAGCATGTTATGATTAACTCCTTGAATGCAATAAAAAAATTAAAAGTATGAAAAGAAATAGAAGAAGTTGAAGCTTGATGATCTCGAGTATCATCTCCAACAATTGCTTCTGTTGTAATTAGTTACTATTTTCATGAAGGCTTTATGTACAAAGTCTGCTGCTTCGAACCTGGTATTGTTGTTTACTACCACTTCCATTCTTCAGTCCCTTCACTCATTAGGTAGGTTAAGAGTTCAGGTCATCTAGAACTATTTAAAGCTTTCAATTATAATTTGACAATATACCAGGTAACAAAATATTCCTAAAAAGAAGATAACCACCATAGTTATAAAAATGTGTCTGATTTGAATCATTAATTACTGTAGAGGATGCAAATTTGCATAGAAAACACAAGGCTTTGGATCATGGATGAGGAATTGGAAGCAAGGTTCTAGGCACCATATCATGTCTTTTTTTCTAAAAAAGTTTAAATGTGGCAATAATATCTGTAATTTTAACATAAAAGGATGGCAACACATAATAATTTTACAATATCCATTAACATTGAACTTAATGAAGTTAGAAGAAAAAGTTTCTGATGCAAGCAGAGGGCAAACTTGCAACCCCAAAAAATAGTAGTCACTGATGAAGAAACCAACCATAGTATTTTAACATTAACAAAGTTGTGCATTTGCCACAGAAGAATAAGAATACAAATGACCAATAGCAATAAACAAAAAGATTGCTTACTTGAACGAAGTCGTGTGATAGGAATTTCTTGCAACTCCCGTCTGATGCACAGCCACTCACCAAGCAAAGACATCAATGCCAAACCAGTGACATTAACAACCCACCAGGTAATGGAAGATGGCCAACCTCCATATATAATGCATATAAAGAGATGAATAATGTAGAGGGTAGCTGAAAAGTCCAAGCACTTTTTGGCTCTTTCTACCAAATATAGCAAATAAATTGCCCTGCTCAAGAAAGAAGAGGTAAATTAAGGAATAAATTCTGTTATCAGCATTCACCAAGCATGTTTAGTTTTAAAAACTTTAAATATTATTTAAGTAGCCTATTGAACCATACCTAAGCTAATACAACAGTGTGCCTAGATAATCAACTTATTATCTACTCTTCCATCACTTTTTGAGTTCGGAACATTATACACTTAAGAAAATTGAACTTTTGAGACCTCCATAATCAAGATGTATTATGACTTGTAAGATCATTCTCAAACTCATAGATCCATTGTGAGTCAAGGAAGAAAGTTCCCATATCGATATATTAGGAAAAAGAGTATACAGTAGGTATCAAAGGAAGAGGTAACTTTGACATTATCATGTATGAGCATATATATTCATGTACGAATATATGTATGATAAAACATGCACACATGTCTAGGGAACATAGCATGGACTTCCAATACGCACTATCCTAGATACCAAAACACCCCTGTAAAAGACAAGACTAATCAATAATATTACAAGCTGCTCTTCACCATAATATTCAAATGTACTTTGCTAAAGAGATTTTAGTCTAGGAACACCTGATACCTATATGACAAATCCAAGGAATAATGTTGTTGGTTATAAGCAGCCTTTCCTTTTGAAGGCAAATCCTACTAAGCTACCAATTTATTTGGAAGAAAATTGAATTCCTACCAAAGCAGTAAACAAGATGGATAAATGGCAATTGTCGAAGGTAAGCTAATGGTAATCTTGCACTGATCAAGACATCAGATAACAGATAAAAATCACAAAATATTAGAGAATATGAACACTGAAGTCAATGGTCCACTAGTACCAATTAGTATTGAATGTAGAGTTTGCTGCCTTCTTCCCCTTAGTATCATCAGATGAACTTTAATGTCTACACACAACTATCAATATCTAATGGCAAAAATAATAATAATGTAGATAGGTAAACTATTTCATCTACACAATATACTTGCAAATACAGAACTGCCAAGAAATAATATTTTAATTTAGAGACGAATCTTTTTTTCCTAAACATGTGACATGACGAATCATTTTTGTTATTGTTGTCATTGTTTTTCTTTTGTTGTTTCCATTGTATTATCAATCCATGTGTCTTTTGTAAGACTATGTTAGTACCATGAGAAGCAAACCATGAATAATGCACAGCAAGAACTACTTGAAAGCCATCAATGACTTTCTATATCGATATCAAAGAATCTTTTTCTCTTGATAATAATATGCACTAAGAACTAGATATATCTTGTAAAGTCACTTTCATGAGTCATGTATTCATTAAATATCAAAGGCAACTCATGGAACTAACAGTTGTGATGTGTGTAAACTTGAATATAACATCGAAACACAGACTTCAGACCACATGTTCAACAGAGCCAAATTACTATTTGGAGGCAAGCGTAAAATGAACAATAAATATAAACAACATAAACAGTAAGAAAGAGTTCAAAAGGAACATCAGTTTCAGAAAGATAACTCCGAAGGTTTGAACAAAATGATATGCAAAACCAAGAAACATGATATTTTTACCCAGCGAGGGAACTGAGAAGGAACGAAACAATGGCGCACCACCCTGTGACGGTGGAAGCTGTGAGCGTCGAGAAATCGAAGAAGTACATGAGGCTCATATGGGAAACCCGCGTCCCCACAAGAATGGCCATGAACGATCCGAGGGTCAGATAGTACAAGGACTGAAAGCAGACGATCTGCGACACGATGAGCCACGGATCCCACACGATCGCCCCATAGAACATGACTCCTCCCCTCGCTCCAAAACCCTACCTTTCTTATTTTTTGCTCTCTAATTCAGAGCAAGAACCATCTGAATCAAGACTCAGCAACAGCTTCCAGTTCTCCTTTCAAACGATCGAACGCTAAAGCCTCGACAATTCTCCAACACAATTTCCAGATTTAAGATGTCGAAGAAGAACAAAAGCCAACCCTAGCAAGATCGGGATCCAAACCCCGGAGCGAACCACGAAGATCTGTGCTGAGATGAAGAGGATATCGGAACGAAGAGAAGCCCCCGGCGCAATCTCCAGATCTCAGGGGTAGGATTTGGAATCGCAGGGAAGAGGCGAGACTGCGAGATTCGTGTTTGCCCTGTCACTTCTGCCTGCCTTGTGGTGACAGAGGCGGCCAGCGAGGGGCCCACATAATGTGACGCATCCGGTCAACGACTCCTTCCGTCCCCTCGAAGGACTGGTAAGGGTAATTTCGGACGAGGTGTGAAGAATATCTTTAGCCGTGTTTTATGTGTATATTTGATTAGTTTTTTAGGGTAAAATAAGACCTCATGTGGTCTATATTTCAAAATTTTAAACCCATAATTTACGATGAATGATTCAAATCTATAAGGTTTATATATATATAAAGATAAATAATAAATACTAAATTCTAGGTTAAAAATATATAATTAATATTTTTATTAGATTATTGATAATGTCATTTAATCTCACGTTGGTTGAGAAGTATAAGAACCAAGGGTTTATAAATCCGATCTCTCTTACTTTGAAAGGCATTTTTTGGAGCTTATAAAATAGACAAAATCATATAGATACACCTATCGCTCAAAACGAATAATTTCTTGTGAGCCTATGGATCACACCAATGACTGATCGACCAAATGATCCTTTATCAGATTGACGCTAGAAGGAGGGCATAGGGAGGAAGAGGCTCAAAATCGTACGAGTACGTCTATGTCACATCAATGATCGACCGACCAAATGATCTCTTATCAATTATAATATTTAATGGCTCACAAACACTTCAACTGTTGTGATCTGCATGATGAACAGATTACTTTTATTTTGATGAGCACATCTATAAGATGATACTTCACATTTCCATGTTCATCAGTGGCATCTTCATAAAAGTCTCATTAGAAAGAAGCTTCAAACCTTCACAAAGCATTTCAATAATCACAATTTCTTTTTCTTCTTCTGACTTAATTTGCTAGTTATGATCAAGAATGACTTCTACATGCCTGTAATGTAACAGAGGAAGGGAAATGTAGTGAGTGTGTAAGAGAAGACAGATTCATGATGCTTTCAAAAACACTGGTCTGCTTTGATTCAACCTACACATATGTGGATTATGATATGAGGCATCAGTCCAAGTCCACAATTCCAAAATTGGAGAGAAGGATCTTTAGCTGTTGAACCAGGCTTGCACCTGTTGCATACTCTGTCAGCAAGCCTACTGCAAATCCAAACATTGCCCATCTGCAAGATCGCACAGAAACAGAAACTGGTGATTGAAATATCCTTTAGAACAAGCAACAGCAACCCATGGAGAAGTTGATGGGGTAACAGAATTTAATTTCATGGGTTGTAATGAAGGGCATCTACAAAGAAAATTATGATAAACCAGTTGGTCAAATCTCACGGTAAGGATTAGAATATTTGATTGATACTAGAAATTCTTTTGTATAAACTATAAGTATAAAAACTTTGGTTATGTTTGTGTTATGTAAAAAATTTTAATGCTAAAAATTAAAATCAGATAATAATATATCAAATATAAGATATACTCATTTAAAAAGTCTTCATCTAATTTATAATTACATTGTCGGATCCAAAAGTCGTAACAATATCGATTTGTAAGAAAAACTAGACTCATCTTCTCATCTCTTCCTATCCCTTACAAGATTGATATAAACAATAAATTAACATTGAGAATAGATATATAATCTTAATAATCGATTGTTTCATCCCTAGAAAGTCTTATCCTTTGATAGGTAAGAGCATAGGGTCTAAAATGGTAACTATGAGAGTCTCTATCATCTCCTAAGGAATTCTATTATAATTATATTGCCTTTCTATTGATCAATGATTGTAATCAAAATTCAATCAAATCTATATACTCATCCATATGATGAAGGTAACTAGTCTTATAGTTACTTATGTGGGAACACCAAGGATATAGTACAGGTGCTCATCAAAGAATGAGTTCATTGAATGATCCACTCAAAAAATACTGGATGGTTGATGATACCTCATTATCAAACAACGATTTTGTTGTCTCAATTATATGTCTAGTCCTTAGATGTGAGACACCAAGAATGTCTTGTATGGGTACTCTGTTTTTTGATACCAAACTTATAGGTCTTAAGGTTCCAAATCTAGCACAACCGGTCATTGAGAGTGATAGCCAATCTTACAAAGGCAATTAGGTATCAATAGAGGATCATTCGCTCTCGGTGTCATGAGAGGAATGTCTCATGTATTCTTACTCAAGAAAATCCATGATTAGGGTCATTTAGATTAAGAGAGAAAGAGTTCTTCGGGAGAATCCGATTAGAGCGAGACTTGAGAAGATTTCATATGGGGCTAATAGTACCATGCCCGGTATTCGATCTCTAGGATATTATATGTATAAGGGACTACAGATACATGATAATTGATGGTAGACAAGTCCAATGGATTATATCCCCCTGTACCATCTTGGGACTATGGTGTAGTGGCTTAGTTCGTTTATAGTCGATGAGTTGAGTGAATCATCGAGGGATGATAATTCATTGAATCAAAAGGAGTTCTGAGTTAAAAAGAGTTTTGACAAGTGCAACTCATGACCAGCTTAGTATTTGGCCTAGAGAGTCATACACAAATGGTCGATAACACAACGAATAGAGGATTAGGTATGCAATATCTAATAAGCCCATGTTTTATTGGATTTATTAGGTGAGACCTAATAAAACTTAGAGTGGATAATTGAATAGAGATTCAATTTCTATTAAGCTAGGGATAATTGGATGGAGATTCAGTATCCAATATGCTAGGGTAATTGGAATGATATCTAGTACCCAAAAAGAAATAATCCATTAGGATTTATTGTAGGAGTTCTCTATAAAAAGGGATGTGGAACTAAAAGGGTTATAAGGCTAGACCCCTTAGCCATCACCTCCCTAACTCCTCTCTATGCTTCTTCCTTAGTCGAGTGCCCCCCTCTTTGGTGTGAGAGGGCAGCAAGGACTACCCCTACTGCGTTGTGGTGGTGCGTGAAAGCGAGAAAAGAACACATCATGAGAGAAGGTGCATTGCCGCTTCATCCGTCGCGTGGATCATTGCTAGAGAGGAGAACGTGATCTCTCCTTCATCCATGGATTGAGATATGCAAATCAAGAATATACGAGTTCCCTCAGGTGAGAGCATCTCACGAATTTTATGCAGTTTTCGATTTCACGAGTTTTTCACTCCCAATCGTCGCATGATTTGATATAAATCTATTTTTGGGAAACCGATTTCTGTTTTATTTTTCCATTATGCATGTGATGCTCTCTCAAGTTTCTCAACAATAGTATTGTTACATTTCGTATACAATCATAAACTATATAGCTATTTAAAATATTATCATCTTATCCTATAACATAATTACTCGAAATAGATTTTTTTCGGGATAATCTAAATCTCCTAATTATGTATCATTATGAATATTATTTTTCTTAATATCATTTAAGACTAATTTTTTAATATAATTTTATAAGTTATTAGTTTAAGTCACTTTAACGACTATAAAACTAATATAATGATATAAAAGATAATTAAAAATATTTTATAAATATTAAAATACTCATTGTAGTTCACATCTTATAAGCTTACTATCCTAGGCCACTTTAGTAGCTACCAATCAGAGAAAGCTTAAGAATATGAGTTACAAATAATATTCAGTAATTTTTTCAATATCATGTATACTGAAATAGTTTAACAATAACAAAATAATAGTCATAATAATTATTAAATATTAATCAACATAAAAAATCATATGATAACTATAATTATAAAAAATCATAAATTATATCTTTTTAAAAAATAAATATTATTTCATAATTTTAAATATATATATGAATAACTAAATAAATATCCAAGAATAATAATTATATTTTAAATTATTAAATACAAAATTTTATCAATATATCATATGAGAAAATTATAAAGGAAAATAATAATTTATATTCTAAAAAAATTTATATAGAACTTTTTTATTAATCAACATTATCTAATTGAGCTACCCAAATTGAGCACATAGATTTGAGCTAACTACCTGCTAAATTAGATTTGTTAAAATTAAAGTTGATCAAAATAAAAAAAATGATCAAAATTTATTTAATCGAATATAAATCCAACAAAGTAGTTGAAATATAATCATGATTAGGTTTGGTAAAAATATTTGATTAAAATAAATTAAATTAGTCAATTTCATAATTAAAGACATAAGAGAAATCTTTAATTTTTAAAGAATAAAATTATAATTTTATGTTAGATATAATAAAAATATCCAATTTATGAAGGGCATAACTGAAAAAATGAATTTAAGAACATAAATTAGAATTAATTAATTTTTTTAAGGCATAAAAATATCCTTTTAGTTAAAAAAATCCTAAAATCTCTCTTGCAATCGTTGTAGTTGCTTTCCATATCACCCATGCATGCAAATCTCACTAACGATGCACCAATTGTCTATCGCTTGCGCACTGCTCGTGGTAGCATGATTGTTCTCACGCAACTAACTAACAACCTCACCATCATCATATCGTGCAATGGTGCTCACACGTGGTTATGCATCGACTAGCGACCACACCATCGTCATGCCCATGTGTGTTATGCACCAACTAGCTACCACATCGTTGCCATGTAGTGTTGTGCCACCGTTCCCACTCGCGATTATGCACACGCACTACTTATCGACCCCCATGATTATCGCGACGTGCAGTTGTGCCCACACTTTCACTTGTGCAATTGCTAGACTTTGATGTATAGTTAATATCGACCACAGTCAAAAATGCCACCATAATGGCATTGCTACAATGTCACATTAGTTGTTAACAACGACACTATTGTAGTCGATGTAATCACTATAGGTAGTGGCACTACTAGAACCGCCACCCACAGTGACACTATTGTAGTCACTATAGTCATCATAGGTAGTAGCACTACTACAATCACTTATGACCAAGGCAAGTCAACCGTTGCTAGGCTACTATACATAGGCAACCATATATGTAGTTGCTGCTAATTGTCGCACCCCATAGTGCTTCTGCTACAAAAGCAACTACTGCTTGTGATTTGATTGACAACTATTAGTATTATTGTTGGTAATGACCAACAATAAGTTATCGATGGTGGTTTATCGATCAAATACGCGAAATCTCACATTAACTGTAAATAGGTGATAGAACAAACTAGAAAGAAAAGCATATCAATAACACAAGCGAATCGTTTAAGCATCGTAAACGAAAACTGAATAATACCTTTTCTCTAGTGAAGAATACTAATAAATAGATCTAAGATATTTAATTTTAAAACATGACTTTAATACCAATTATAAGCAAAAAAATTATGATTATACTTTTGTTATATGAAAAACTTTAATGCTAAAAATTAAAATTTAATAACAGTAGATCAAATATATGATACGTGCTTTTCGATGTCATTCAAAAGTCTTTATCTGATTTGTAGATGCATTGTTATCGGATCCGAAAACTAAAGCTATGTCAATATACAAGAAAAACTAAACTCGCATTCTTTACTTTTTTTTTTATCCTTCGTAGGACTCCTATAAGCAATGGATTAGGAACTAAGAAAGATTAATAATAGATATGTAATCTTAATAACTAGTTGTTTAATGACTTCCAAAGGCAAAAACAGAGGGTTTAAAATGATAATTAGAAGAGTATCTCTGATCATTTCCTACCTAATCCTATCATAATTAAAATTTCTTTTCATTCACTAATAACTATAATTAAAATTTAATCAAATCTATAATATATCTTACCGGATAGAAACACATAATCTGACACAAACATCTTTTAATCTAACTCATTGTTTTGAAGATACGAAAAAAGGCACGGATAACCTAATACCATATGCAAGATCACCAAACAGCAAAGAGCAAAGCAAACAAGTTGCACAGAATCAAAACAGGACAATCAGAAGCTAACATTCTCCAAAAACAAACAACAGGAATCCATGGAGAACTTGACGGAGTACCATGAATTCATTTCATGAATTGTAACGAACAGCATCTAGAAAGAAAATTATCATAAACCAGTTCGTCATAAGGATGAAATATGTGAAAATACTATGAATTCCTGAGCACATACATTTCTGGTCATCAGTTTAGAATTAATCAACTTGTCATTGCTGTTTAGAACATAGAAACACAGAAAGCCTAACACCATCTGCAAGATCACTGAACAACATGTGATAAAATAACATCCAACGTTGACTAGCAAAAACAACAGCAACAAGCAATCCATGGAGAAGTTGGAGTACTGCGAATTCAATTCACAGCACCTAGAATGAAAATTTTCTGTAAACCAATTGGTCACAGCATGCGATAAGGATGAGAATACGTGACCTATACGAAAAATTCTCATGTATAAACATCTTTTGACCTATAAATATCTGATGGATATATTACAGTCAATTATCAGTAGTTTGGGTTCAATAAAGTTGACGGACTAACTAACCCATCATGCCTGGATTATGACAATTGATATCAAAGTCGATCTAGTATCAAAACATAATGAGAAGACTCGGGTAGAAAAAAACTATCTGTGAAAGGAGTAACTCGCTTGGCGTAGAGCCATCACTAGACTACGCCTCACATACATCATGCTAAGATTTGATCCAAAATATGTTAAGCCTTGACGAGAATATTAAACCCTTAAGTGAGAGAGTTTTTAATACCCTAATTAGTCTCACATCAAATGAGCAAAATTAAGATTCTCTTATAAGAGTTTATAGGTGTACGATTGTCAACTTCATGTTAAGTATTTTAACATTTGGTTTAGGTTTAATAAAGTTGATAAGTCGATTAACTCATCGGATCATAACAATTAATATTAGAGTCGACCTAATATTGATGCATAGTAAGAAAACTCGAATAGAAAATAACTATCCGTGGATGAGATCAGAGGATATGTCAGAACGTGAAGGGTTATGTCTCATATGCATCATGTTATAATTTTAAAGATATAGTATATTATTATCAACTTCAACTTAAATATTTTGATCAATAATTTAAGCTAAATAAAATTGATTGGCTCACAATAGTATTCCAATCATAATGATCTCTTTCTCTAAATTACTAAGGCATAAGCCATCAATTCTCTCTGGTACCTGCCATTGCTGATCTCATTTTTGGTCAAGAAACCAAAGAAAGGACCCTGGTCTGCCTCCTCAAGTTTCTTCTGCTTGAAGTAGTCCTGCAGCTCCTTGGCCACCTTCCTCTGGTATTCCAAAGTCACCACCGCCGGCTGCAGAGGAGCCTGCGCGGGGGCAAGGGAAGGTGGAGCAAGGGGTGGTGAAGAAGCAGAGGAAGAGGGAGGGGTGGGTGGGGAGAGAGAAGGAGCTGCAGGTCTCCTTAGAGGGCCCTCAGCTTTGGAGCTCCTGATGATGGTAGATGGCCTGAGAGGCAATCTGTGAGAAGGATGAGGAGAGATTCTGATCTTGATGGAAGGAAATGAAGGAGCCAAAGACATGCTTTTATGCCTCTCTCTCTCTCTCTCTCTCTCTTTTCTTCTCCTTTAGTTTCCCTTTTTGTGGTCTTGCGCTTACTTCTTAGGGGCAAGACATGTTTGAGAAGACAAAGGGACAAAAGGAAAAGGAATGGGAATAAAAGAGGGTCCATCAAAAGTTGTGGATAAGGTAAAGAGGGATGTTATTTTATTTCCCCCAAAAGATGGAAGACAAATTATGTCTCTAATTTTTCTTTTAAACTTACTTTTTTTTTTTCTTTTTTTTTGGATTTGGGCTCAAATTATGTCTCTAATTTTATTTTTAAAACTTACATTTTTATTTTGGGATTTTATTTCCCCCAAAAGACTGAAGACAAATTAAGTTTAAATTATGTCTCCAATTTCCCCCAAAGCCTAAGAAGAAAAAACTTACATTTTTTTTTCTTTTAAACTTAGATTTTAATTTTCTCTAATTATGTCTCTAATGATCACAATAAGATGAATAATTAATGATATGAGAGCAAAGGTATAAGCTATTTTAGTTGATAAAAAATTTAATAAATTATCATTAAGTTTTTAGACTGTTATCATCAAATCTCCACCACTTGTCATTTGTAAAAAGATGCAACAAAGACTTATATGAAACACTTTATCAGTATCAAAATTGATATTATGACTTGTTATTATTATTATTATAGATAACTTAAAGTCTCTAATGATATGGAAGATGCCATTTGGATTTAGTATATTTATTTAAAAGATCCATCAATATAGATACATTTTTTAATTAAAATAATTTTATATTAAGATAAAAATACAATATTATTATATTTTATTTAAGTTGGAACATAAGACTCATCATGACAGTATGACTCATTTAAGTTTCTCAACTAATAATATATTTTATTATTATTATTATTATTATTATTATTATTATAGTTTTAAGATAATTAGAGGTAGGTCTGATCACGGTTTAGTTCGAATCAAACCACGGTTCAGTTTAAACTAGAATCAAATTAGGCCGAAATCAAAACTAAACTGAATCAAAATCAAAACTAGATTGAAACCATCCTAAGTATATTTGGAAATCGAAACTCTGATTCTAGTTCCTAGGTTTTGGAAATCAGAACCATCGATTCTATAATTTCAAAAAAGAAGAAAAAAAAAAGCTTTCTTGGGCTTAAATGATCAAAGCCCAGCAGTCAGACGGAGGGGTGAATTACTAGCTTTTCCCTCCCAACAGCCCATAATAAATGATTATATTTAGGGATCTTTTTTATCATTTTATAATTTAAAAAATTAAAAACTTAAAAAAAAAATACATTTGCCCCTTCTAACAATTGCATAATATGTAGTTTTAGGAGTATTTAAAAAAGAAATACCCCTCAAATCTTTCATTCTTCTCCACACTTTTATAATTAAACACTCAGTTAAATTTTGAATAGCTCCCTCTCAAGCTCTCTCTTAAGCCTTTTTTTTTTTTTCTTTTCTTTTTGCTCTTTTTTTATCTGATGGAAAGCAGAAGCCACCATTTCACTACAAAAGAGCCGTCAAAAATTTGATCCTGACAACTCAAGAAAACCAATACATCAACATCGATGTCGAGTTGGACATTACCGATACGACGACTAAAGTCAAGTTAGGTATATTCAAGGTACATGTCAAGAAGATCCAAAGTACCTATGGCTGCTTCTATGTCACATGTAATTACGATTTTTGAGTTCAAAGAAGGAAGGATATGGAACATTCTAAAAGCATATTAAGGAAAAACATTCGATGTAAGTTGTTAAGGAGAGGGGTCAAATGCAAATTTTTATGGACCTTACTTCTCTCACTTTTTATTTTTTTATTAAAGAAATTATGAAGTATTAGCTAGATTAATCAACATTGAATATTTATTTTTTAGTTTTGATGAAAATGTTAGATTTATTGATTATTGTCAAGAAGCTTTAAATTCCATCACATAACGAGTTCCTTATACCACTTTTATTCACACTTTACATAATATTTATAAACAAGATTTGCAAAATATTTTTTGAGCTTTAGATGTTAGTGTTGTCATTTATTCTGATATTTGGAATGATTACTAGTAAATACACTCTTACATGGTAGCCACTTGTCATTGAATAAATAGCGATTAGACCATGCAAAAATGTATTATTACTTTTAGAGTTTTCGATAAATGACATGTAGTCTATAATATTTATAGAATGATAAAAATAATTTAATAAGAATATTATTTGATTTTTAAATTTTTTATTAATTTTAATAATACATTGGCAAATATCACTTCTATTATGGAATTACATGCAGTTTGTTATGGTGGTGTCTTTTAACATGTTAGATGTGTTGTCATGTTTTGAATTTATGTACACAAGATATATTTAAATCTATTGAAACATTTTTTTTCCTATTAAGCAAGCTATTGATAAAAGAATCATCCACAATTAATGAAAGAATCGATCAAATTTTGCAAGTTCAATGGCAAGAGGCCCAAAAAATTTGCTACTGATGTTCCTACCTGATAGAATTCTATATATGAATTGCTTAAAGAATATTTTAAATATAAAAAATTATCATGTACTTCTATTGTAAATAGTGTTAGACAAATTTGTTGATATCCATAGCATTAAGAATGTGTGTGAAATAATTTTAAAAGTTTTTAATAATGCAACATATACTTTTATTTGGTGTTTATTATCCTATTGCACATCTTGTTTTTGTTGTTTGTATTAATATTGTTGGTGCATTACAAGAATATGAAAATGATAATGATTTTAAAATGATAATAATGGTTATAAAATTAAAATCGACAAATTATTTTCCTATAATTCTATCGATTTATTTAGTTACATGTGTTTTTGATCCTCGTATTACATTAGATAGCTTAGGTAATTATTTATCCATTTATTTTTAAAGTTTAGGAATAAATATTGATATTGGTGATAAAATTAAAGATATTAAAAAAATGATTGATAACTTATATGACCATTATAGTGTTAACTATAGTAGAGAACATGATACCTTTGAAACTTCTAATCTACTTATTTAAGTGTTAGTGGGATAGTAAAATCTTTATGGGAGAAAAAATATTGGTACAAAGAAAAACATAACTAAGGGGATTCTAAGCTCGAACAATGTATCTACCAATATTTATTGAGTTTGGTGATAGTTCTAAGTATCTAAAATTTTCTAGCCCACCACCATATCATACATAGCCAACAATTTGTTCTGGCGCAGTTCTCAAGCTTTTTTGAATGGCTTTTTAACAACCGAAAGATTTGCTCTGAATTTAGCAACAATTACTTGCTGAAGTATGAAAGTACCTTTTGTTGATTACCTCACAGGCATCACGAATACAAAGATAGATGCAGGGGGGCAGAGTCTATTTAGACACAAAAATGTTCACTTTGTTTGATACAGCAATAAACAACATAATGTTTAAACACAACACATTGATAAGCACTATTAACACAGAAGCACTACGAATTACAGGGATGAGCCCAGATTGCCAAAGCCAAAAATATCCTGGAAGGAATCAGCAGGACAAGCAGACATGGCTGAAACAAATAAAATGGTAAAATTGACACAAAAATGTCCCAAGGAAGTCCTCCAAAGAAGCCTTTTTTTGGTTGTAATGGAGTTGTTGACCAGTCAATACCAGCCCATTAAATCAGAGCTTCCGGAGGTCAGCAAAATATTACCATGATTCTCCAATCTGCTTGGGTCTTTGCATCTATCTGTGCATATATAAATTCTACTGGATTACACATTCACATCCTCTGACATTTTCATGCTTGAATTCCTCATCTGATAGACCATCATCACTGCAAATATCTTTAAGATTCCATATTAGAAAATGTACAGTAAGCACAACAAGGGTATGTATATTTTTAAGCTAAATGTGAGAGTTTGAATGTCAGTGACCTTTGGCTTCACAAATTGGTTATATTTAAGCCAAAGATTTTATGATAAGAAAAAAAAAAAAAAACACTAAATGGCAATCGATGGTAAGACCACCCAGAAGACCAACAATTACTCCATTAGTTCAGGAAGCAAAGTCCATATTCAGAAGCAAGTTCGAAAGCCCACTTATCAGCTTCTTACAAAATCCATTTATGGCTCTAATCTGTCTCATTTTATCCTCCCCAAGATTTGACATTAACCCTCATAAAATTTTGTAATTTAGAGTCTCAATTTTCTCAAACCTAAAGACATGTCAACCAGAATCCTAATAATACTGGTCTTTGCTTCTTTCCATATCAAACTATCCCCTATTAATTTCCAGTCATAATCTCCTTATTACTAAAAAGAAAGAAAGAAAAGGAAATCAGAGTGCAGACCATAATGGACAACCCTACTTCAGAGTCCAGAACATGAAATTACAACATTACACTATCTAATCAGTCAATAAGAACTTATACTAGCTTGACAAACCAACAGCTATACTTCTTGAAAACTATACCAACTTCAAAGGGGTCAAGGGATGTAAGGTTTATCCTCTTAAACCAACATAGGATAGATTAAAATCACTCACTATCAGTTAGTATCATTCATAATTTTCATGATCATGCAGCCAATTCAAAGCTATTCTCTTGAGAACATAAGATCCAGAATGCATCAGTTCTTGCCCATTGGATCTGAACCGTGTGTCATGCTTGCTTATCCCACTGCCTAATACCAGAAATACTCTTCGAGTCATCAATTACAACGGAGTGGAGAAAGACAAACAGGATGCAGCTACCTTTACATGTGTATTATTTTCAGGATTTCCAATATTAGATAATAGAAGTAAACCAAAGTTTTGACTACTTTGGGGACTTCCAATATTATACAATAGAAGTAAACTCAAGCGCCTCAAAAAGGGCATATTTTAAAATCCAACAGCAGAAAATGGGCATTTTAGGAAATCACAGAGGAAAACCTTTATGAATGGCATTATTGAGTATTAGGTTTAATTCAAAGTTCGTCGTATCGTACCGTACCGACGTTTCGACCAGGGCTCGGTATGGTACGGTACCGGTGTACCGAGCGGTACACCCTGGTGTACCGAACAATTTTATACTTTTTTTCATACTGTAGTAGTGCTACAATATAGTACTGTAGCACTGTAGCAGTGCTACAGTACAGATACTGTAGCAGTGCTACAGTACTGTAGCACTATAGTGGTACAGGGCGGTCCGTGTACCGGTAACCTGTCGGACCGGTACGTACCGCCCGTATCGGACGGTACACTTCGGTACGGCAAACCTTGGTCTAATTAACCAGCATAGAAACTGGGAAAAGTATTCAAAGTTTTACTCTGGGACGTGGCATGAAACTAGTTCAGATATACATGATCATTCTAGAGACTAAAATCATCTTTAATTAATTTTAAGCCATTTCACAAACAAATTCTTTTGTTTCTCATGGCTAGACTCAATGATGACAAGCTACAGTCAAAGATTAAATGATCTAAATGAGAGGCCAACACAATTACCCCTGATCTTGTCTCCGTGTTTGTGCAGCAGGGATGCACTAGTAAGTAGCATGATGTCGACAAAACTCTTTATATTATTCACTAATATTTGCAAGCAAACATACCTGAGCTCAAATTCTCTTATCTCTACCAGCTCTTTGCCACATTTATCTGTCCACTGAACCTTCCTCCCTACGGTGCAACAAGATGTTTCATTTTCCACTCCTTCCAAAAATTCATGGGGATCATCACCTTCATACACTGTTGAACAATCTCTAGAAAGCTTCTTTAGATTACTCTTGAGGCATGGCTTCCTCTCGCTCACAGTGGCAGCATCATTGATTAATACCTTGCTCCTGTCAGAACATGATGAATCCGATAAAGTTTCAGAATGGTTAACCAGACCAACTTTACTAGGAGATTCTCCATCGAGTTGTGCGCAAGCACACTTGAAACATATGAAGGAAGTGCATCCCTGAGAATTTTGCTTTTTCCTAGAAGCCAGCTGAGATTCTGGCTCAAATTCTTGCTCCACCAACTGGTAGTGACTCCATGGTGAAACTTTTATGGGCTGTTCATCATTTCTCCGGCCAAAAATAAGAAGGGCAAGACCACTGCTATACCCTGATGCAGAAGAAGAAAAGAACCCTCCTCCTTCCACAGCCAAAAGCATTTCAACAGCTCACCCAAGCCAAATAAGCAGAAGCTTCATCGAGTTTACTGATGTAGGGATGCGCTTCTATCTTTGAAATTGGCCTTATCCTGCCCTCTATCATAGATATAACTAAC
Organism: Musa balbisiana; assembly: GCA_004837865.1. Lineage (NCBI taxonomy): Eukaryota > Viridiplantae > Streptophyta > Magnoliopsida > Zingiberales > Musaceae > Musa > Musa balbisiana. Next base: position 42,171,335 of record CM017188.1, on the reverse strand, counting down.
TGCAGCAAAAATAAAAGAAATTCAGAAAAAGCACAACAAGACACTGCTTAATCTCAGACGAGATAGGTACTTATTTTCCATCTATCTGATGCAGAAATATAGTTTCAGCAATAATGGAATTTATTAATCATTATGTAATGATCAATAAAGAACAAACATTTAGTAGGGTGGGTTGAAATTAAAACAAAATGGTTTCGAGGCATTAGATTAAAATCAAGTGGAATAAAGATGACCATCTCATTGCAACCACTGCCACTTAACAATTATTTGACAAGATACTTTGTAAAATATATAGATGCTTGTAAAGTTTCTTGATGTAAAAATCTAAGGTAATTGATATAGACTTCTCGGTGGGTCATGCATAGCTTCAGGTGAAGCAAAGAATTGAAGAATATCTGAGAATGTATATGTCAGAAGAGAAAAGCTAAGAGTATGTAAAATACCATGAACAAAAAAAGTTATATACAAGGGCAGCAAGTTCTTCTATGCCATGGTAAATAGTAAGTCAAGCTACCGAAAGTTCAATCTACTTAAAAGAAAAGATCCGATCTAAGTTTCATGTGAAAGAACTGACTCAAGCTTTATTGAGTTCCCTATATCGCTCAGATAGATGTTAAATTTCATTAGAGGTTCCTGAGATGGAATTTGTAAATCTGTTAATTAGGCATATCTTAACATGATGAGAGACTGGCTTTTGCCTATACACGGCAAAGAGTTGTCACCCACTCTGACTAATACCCATGTACTAACTATCCAGTGAAAACCATGTGAAAGCCAGTGATTAGAGGCCCTTCTTCTGGAGGAATCTATAAAGACCCAATCAAGTGCATTAAAAACCTTCCTTTTTTCAGAGACCAATCTGCTCTATCACTAAAGCCACCGAACTATGATTTTATCGTTAACGACAAGTTGAGCATCCATAAGTTCATTAGCAAGAAAGTCAAAATCTTGCCCACATTTTTCTTACTCTCGTTTTCCATACAACAAGACCACCAGAATTCAACAGAGATTCAAGCGAGAACACAGTAGCTTCCCACTAGAAAAACAGTTAGATCAAGCAGGAACTCCACCACCGACAGATCTAACAAAATGATTTGGTAAAAGAAGAGGACTTCGGAGGGAGGCAATGGTAGACCACAAGAATGCTGGATCCGAAACCCTAATCCACTTTCTTTTATCTAAACTCATATCTAGCTGTACCCACGAATCTAGGGTTCCAGTTTCCGATTTCGCATCTAAAAAGCGCGACAAAATCATCTCGAATGAACTCATTTTCGAGGGAAGAAAAGGACATGGAACCTCGAATGGGATCTCGGCGACAGAAGGCGATAAGAGTAGAAGCGGAGATTGGCAATGGCGACCCCGGTTTCCGGTGAATCCGAGATCTCTTCGTCTTGGCCGGTCAGGCGAACGGATGGGCGCGGAAGGAAGGGTAAACTCGGGTAGCTACGACTCTCATTCATCCTGTCCTATTGCTTTGCTCGGCGATCGATTTGGAAACGCAGATCCTTACCATTGGATCAGCGAACTCCAGAGATTGATGGAGTTTAGTCCGTCCGATGGTCGTCGATTGTCGGCTTTCGGATGATTCTGTGGTCGGAAGCCGATCGGAAAGTTTAAATCGTATTTATTAAGGTAACAATTACCTGCCGACGGACCCGTAACTTTTACCTCGAAGGACCGTTTTAGATGGGACCCACATGATGCACACGTTTCTGTCTTTGACCTGATTCGCTTGGCGCTTCGCGTATCACCGAAGGCGTAGAAAAGAACGGTATGTGAGATTCTATATTTATTTGATTAAACTGGAGATAAATTTGGACTGAGGAGTAAATATCGAGTTCGGGTTTATATGATGAGATACACATTTCACGGCCTTTTCGCTGAGATGATGTGTAGTTTATATGATTAGATGATTAATTACGTTGTGAATGGTTAGCCTTTACCTTTGTATTCGAATATAATTAAATCAACTCTCTCTTGTACATGTGAGAGAGGAATTTATTATGCTCAAAATGTTCGGTGACGAAAGATTTGATGAAATAAAATTTTATATAAAAAAAATATTGATTTGATGATGATGATGATGATGTACCAAATTCATTTGTCAAACATTAAAGATCTAAAATATTATTTTTTAAAATTTTATATTATACTCATTGATAAAATATTAAAATATAATTTGATAAATTTTATATCTAAAATATTAGTTTGACGACAATATATAGTTTGGCTGATAAAGATTTGAGGATTGATAATAATGTGTTAGAATGAAATCATAGATTCACCAATTATTTGTAAAAGAAAATTAAATAAAGCACTAATAGTTATGTATGATATTATTTCATTTGAGTTCAATAAATATCTAAAAGTATAAAATTTTATATTAGTTGGCTACCTCCTATCATCTCTATTGACACCTTTTCTCTCCTACTCATCCATTAGTGAAGGTCACCTAATATATATAATGCTTCTCTCCCTATTTCATTTTTGCTCTAATTTTCATTCTGTTTTATTCCTTTAATTTCCTTTTTTATCCAATTAGTTGTTAGGCTTATCATTTCACTCATATTTCCTTTAGTTGTATGTATGCTAAACTTTCGATTATTCCTTAGATTTTGATATAGACTTGGAAGAATAATATTGGTGATGATTTTATTTTTTTTATCTCATTTAAGGAATTTTGGTGACATAGTATAGACGATTATGAAATCTGTATAGTGTTTTGCACGTCACGTGAAACTTTTACTATTGTTTTGCACTTTATTATATGTAATTAACTTAGAACTTTGGTTGTCACCTCCTATACTTTTCTCTCCATCTTTTCCTCAACCAATAACCCTTGTTTGAAGGTGTGGACAACAAGAAGGGCCGATTCCTTCTTGATCGTTTGGTGCGTATAGAAAGAAGGATTATGCAACGATTTGAGAAGCATCTTCGTAGCCCCTGCCATATAGATCACTACTAAAGAGGAGAACAATTAACCTCATTCGTCCTCTTTCACAGATCTGTAAGGTTTCAGTGATATACGATCTTCCTAAGTAACACATATTTCATATACATGTAATTTTTTGATTTTATGATTTTGCATATTAATCTTTGCATCAGGATAAAACATTTTTTTGTGAAAACTCTGTGATTTTGTTTTATGTTCTTCTACTGTGCATATGATGCTACCCCAGATTTTCTAATAGAAGTTTCAGTAGAAATATGATGAAAGACAATGTCATCGAGCTACTATCAAATAAACCCAACCATTTTTCGGTCTAATCTCTTACACTCATCATCTATCATAGTTACAGGTTTTGTACTATCCCCTTATAAATGTATATACAAATCTTTGCAATACAAGAGATCTTTCATTTTTAGTTTACATATTATCCAATTGTTTCTGTTCAAGTTAATCATTCGAGAAACACTACCGACCTCTATGTTCGAACACAAAAAATTAAATGCTACCAAAACCTTGCTATGATACTAGTTGATAGAATAAAAAAGATTTTATATATAAACATATACTAGTAAACCGTAACATGTAGCGGAATTAAATGAAAATCACATTCAAATAGGACACTAAGATTTATATGGAAAACTCCTTCAACGCGAAGGGTAAAAACCACGGGGTAAGTTAGAGAATATCCACTATAAAAATAATAAACGTACAAATCTCAGAGTCTTTTGTCTAAAACCCAAGCAACAATTATAAGAGAATAATATGAATACAAGGATTATGTCACTGTGCATAATATCCTAAATCTCCTTAAGTGATCACAACAACAATCTATTGCAAATCTGATCTAACTTAAGGTGAGAATACTGCTTGAATGATTGAGAATAACCTCTGTGTTATCCTCATTTTTTTTCCTTTTCTTCTTCTCTTATTCTTTTACCCTTAACTTTCACTATTGTTTTTCTCTTTTTCTCAACCACGTTCACAACTACCGCTGTTCACTTTTTATTTTTCTACCCTAATCATCAAAAGTCTCAGTTAAAAGAGTTAGAGTTTAGATTAAACGAAAAAGATTTCATTGGCTGTGGGCCGTGAGTTATTAAAGCCCAAGTTAAATAATGGATTATCTGTCCAACACACTCTAAGTTGATTGCATCCTTGGTCTTAGTCTTATGGAGGAGAGGGAAGAGATGAGAGGAGAGGAGAACGAGGAATGTTACTATTTGGTTTTGGATTTAAGTTGGGAATGGACTAGACCATAGCATAGTGAAGACCAGTCTATTAATTTACACAAATTTACCCCATGGACCAAATTTACCTTATTTGGCTATTGATTTACACTAATTTTACTAAAAAATAGGTGTGAATAAAAAAATCAGTAAAGATAGAAAGATAAATCAAATTATAATGGTTTGATATTTATGTCATTCCTCTTTTCTCAAGATCATTAGTTTTCACTATTGATCTTATTTCTAATGGGTAAAAATTCATAATCCTTTATAATAATATAATTTTTAAGACTCAGGAGAGAACATTTATTCTTAAATCATTCTCATAAAATTTCACATATTCTAAACTTAATAATTCAACTATAAACCCAAATCAAGGGTACTAGAGGTGAGATTGGCTTATAAGGGTATGATGAGTATTGGTGTCAACACCTTTATGCCATGGCCTCGGGGCTAACACGGCTGGGTTTGGGTCTGAATGATTGGGGATCTCGCTGGGCGACCTTCGAGACTGCTGAGGTGGCCGACTTTAGTGGTCTGATCGCGGTTGGGTCACCGTCTTCTCCGGGAAGGGGCTCCTCACCTGGTCGTTCGGTGGAGGAGCACTTTGTCTTCGTTTCTGCACATAGGTCGGGTCGGGAGAGCTCAGCCTAACCCCTCCAATGATCAAGTTAGTCGAAAGTCTCAGGGGGTTTTTTCTTGAGTGGTTGTTTTTCTCCTTCTTTTTTTTACCTTCTTGTTCTGGACGCGAGGGTTTTTATAGGGAAGGTTACCGTTTTCTGATGTGCCCGCTTGTAGGGAGCAGTGTCGTACCTTGGATAACGTCTGACACCAGCATTGGCGTTGCATGAAGGACCGGGCTCCTATAGGATGATGACGTGCCTCGGTCAGCGTTTTAGTCTGCTTCGGCTAAGCGTTGTTAGGTCAGATTGAGGCAGGCGACCCCTGTGGCTCCTCGGTCTGCGTGACCTAGGAGACATCACCCCGGAGTAGGTGACGTTAGTTCATGTCCCATTATTATTATTACCCTCATCATTCTCCCCCCCAGAGGAAGCCACGCATTGACTGTTGCCAGGGGGGTTCGAGGTGTGGCTTTTGCTTTAAGCAGTTGTTCCTACCTGTTTGCCCTCCTGTCTATGCCAGGGAGGTCACCCAGAGGATCGCTATGGTCAGGTGTGTTAGGCGTTTGCAAAATATGGTCATCCGGTCTTGTAACCAAGTTTTTGTTTTAAATGAAAGTTTTTCGCTCAGACTTCTTCACTGTTTCATCCGATTTCATTATACGAAGAACCTCTTAAGATTTTGCACATTCCACGTCCTTGGCAGAGGGTGGCCTTGCATCGTTGTGAGCTAGTACGTGCCAATTCTGACGACGTCGATCACCCGATAAGGTCCTTCCTAATTAGGGGTGAGCTTACCGCGTGCTTGGGCCGGGTCGCTAACTTCAGCTCTGCGTAAGACTAGGTCGCCCAACTTAATCAGTCGAGGGCGCACCTTCCGATTGTAGATTACTGGCTCGAAGTCCTTCGTTTGATGTCCCTTCCTCGTAGTTTTCCGTCCGAGGTGTTGGGATAACTACCTCAGGCGAAAGGACGGCCTCGGTCCCGAATGCGAGGCTATAGGGGGACTCTCCAGTCGGATTTTGGGGTGGTTCGCAAGGACCACAAGATGCTAGGGAGCTCATCCACCCAAGCCGATCAGGACGCAGACGCTCTTCTTCTGAGGCCGTCCAAAATGGATTGATTGGTTACCTCTGCGAGAACGTTCGTTTGGGGGTGGGCCACCGAGCTGAACCTTAGCTAAATTCTGTAGTTCGTGCAAAATTCTTGGAACTGCATGCTGGCGAACTAGGGCCCATAATCCGTGATGATGGTCTTGGGCAAGCCGAACCATGTCACTATATTTTTCCACATGAACTTCTCCACTTGTCGTTCTGTGATTGTTGCTAGTGGCTCGGCTTCGACCCACTTGGTGAAGTAATCCACTCCCACGATAATGTATCTCCGCTGCCTTGAGGCTGGCAGGAAAGGTCCGAGGAGGTCCAATCCCTATTGTGCGAATGGCCATGCGTAGTTAATGGGGGCGAGCGGAACCGCGGGCTGCCAGGGCGTCCAGGCATGCCTCTGGCATGGGCCGCATCGTTGTACATAAGCTTTCGCGTCTCGGTACATGGTGGGCCAATAATACCCTTGGCGAAGAATCTTGTACGCCAAGGTTCGCCCACCGATGTGTTCTCCACAAATCCCTTCATGGATCTCGGCCAGAACCAACTGAGCTTCTTCAGGTTCCAGGCACCGTAGGAGAGGACGCGAGAAAGACCTCTTATAGAGCCATCCGTTCATCTCGGAGTACCACGCGTGCGTATGGCGTAGTCGCCGAGCCACGGCCTCGTCGGCGGGGAGAATCCTATCACGCTTGAAGCGTAACATCTCCTGTACCTATGTAGTTTGCGCATCGACCGAGGACACAGCCACGATCGTGATCGTGTAGTAAGGAAGCTCCTCGACCTCGGGCTGGGCTTCAGGATCCAACTTTGATGCTAGTTTAGCCAGCACGTCTGCTCTCTCATTCTCTCCCCTAGCGACCCTGGATAACGTAAAGTGAGAGAAGTTGGCGGTCAAGCTTTTTACCTCTGCCAGGTACTTTGACATGGTCGGGTCTTGGGCCTCGTATCCGCCGCTGAGGTGCTCGGCCACCAGCTGTGAGTCGGTGAGGACGTGTATGGTGTCCACCTGCATCTCAATGGCCAACCTAAGTCCTGCTAGGAGTGCCTCATATTCTGCCTCGTTGTTCGTGGCTTGAAAGTCGAAGCGGAGGGAGCATTCGAACGAACATCCGTCAAGGGCTTCCAAAACTAGCCTTGTGGCTGTGCCCTTCGAGCTAGCCAATCCGTCCACGCGTAGGACCCATACTTCTCTGATCTACTCGGGATCCTCATCCTCGGGCTGAGTCAGCTCTGAGATGAAGTCGGCTACAGATTAGGCTTTGATGGCGGTCCTCGGTACATATCGTATGTCGAACTCACCGAGCTCCACCGACCATTTGAGGAGGCGACCTACAACGTCGAATTTAGACAAGACCTGCTGGAGCGGTTGGTCGGTAGTTACCTCAATCGGGTGGGCTTGGAAGTAGGGGCGCAGCTTTCGGGCTGTTAGCACGAGAGCCAGTGCCAGTCTTTCAATCGGCTGGTATTGCTCCTTAGGCCCGTTTAGGACGTGGCTGATGTAGTAGACTGGTAGCTACTCCCCGGAGGCTTCTTTGGTTAGGACGGAGCTAACCGCGTGCCGGGAGGCGGCCAGGTAGATATCGAGCTTCTCCTCGGAAGAAACTGAGGCAAGGCGGGGGAGGCTGGCCAAGTGTTGTTTCACACACACGAAGGCTTCCTCGCATTCAGCCATCCACTGGAAGTTCTTCGGGTTCTTGAGGGCCCGGAAGAAGGGGAGGCATCAGTCACCCGATCGGGAAAGAAACCGAGATAAAGCAGCGAGCCTCCCATTCAACCGTTGCAACTCCTTGATTGTCCAAGGGGCCTGCATGCTAAGGATGGTCTCGACCTTCTCTAGGTTGGCGTCGATTCCTCTTTCGTGTATGACGAATCCGAGGAATCTTCTAAAGCTGACGCTGAAAGCACATTTCATCGGGTTGAGTCACATGCCGTATCTTCACAATGTGGCAAATGTCTCGGCCAAGTCGCTTAGGTGGGCCACTGTCGTATGGCTTTTTACGATCATGTCATCGACGTAGACCTCCATATTTCGTCCGATCTGCCCGGAGAACATCTTATTCACGGTTCTCTGATATGTAGCCTCAGCATTCTTTGGCCCGAATGGCATAACTCTGTAAAAATATACCCCCTGATCGGTGATGAAGGCCGTGTGCTCTTGGTCTTTGGGCGCCATCCTGATCTGGTTGTAGCCGGAGAAGGCATCCATAAATGAGAGACGAGCATGCCCGGCGGTCGCATCGACCAACTAGTCAATCCGCGGAAGGGGGTAGCAGTCTTTTGGGCACGCACGATTAAGATCGATGTAGTCAACGCACATCCTCCAATTCCCATTAGACTTTTTGACGAGGACTACATTGGATAGCCACTGTGGGTACTTGACCTCTTCTATGAAGCCTGCTGCCAAAAGTCACTCCACTTCCTCATGGATAGCCAATTGTCGGTCGAGGGCCTGCCATCGAGGCCTCTGCTTCACTAGGCGAGCATTGGGCGAAATGTTAAGGTGATGTTGGGCAACCTTTGGGTCGACGCCTGTCATGTCAGCTGGTGACCAGGCGAAGACGTCGGCGTTCTCCTGTAGGAAGCCGACAAGCTGCTCCCTTTCTTGCTCGTGGAGTTCCGACCCGATTTTGATCGTCCGGTCTGGCCGACCCTCCAGTAGGGGTAAGCCACTAGTGGACTCCGCTGGCTCAGGATGTTGGGTCGGCTTCTTTGTTTCCCGGGGATCCTCCAGGGGTTGTCCTGCCCTCGCCCTTTTATGCAACGAGACCGCCATCAAGTAGCACTGTCTAGATTCACGGGGGATTCCCCGGACTTCCCCGACCCCGGCGTGGGTCGGGAACTTCACTGTTTGGTGGTAAGTGGAGATGACAGCCCTGATCTTGTTGAGGGTCGGACGGCCGAGGATCGCATTGTATGCAGTGGGGAGGTCAACCACCAAGAAGGTCGTTATCACCGTCTTTGACCTTGGTGGGGCCCCCAAGGTTAAGGGCAAAGTGATCGCTCCCAACGGTGAGATCGAGTCGCCGGTGAACCCGGTGAGCGCCGAGCACATCGGCTCCAAGGCATCCCTAGTCAGCCCAAGCTTCTAGAAAGCATCCAGATAGAGCACGTCGGTCGAGCTCCCTATGTCAATCATGATCCTCCTCACCTAGGCATTGGCGATCCTGGTCGATATTACAAGTGCATCGTCGTGTTCGGATCACTCTGCCCCCTCAGCTGGGAACGTGACCTTGGGCTCGGGTCTGTGCCTGGGGGCGTCAGCCGTAGCGGCATGAGCGTATGCCTTTCGTTCGGACATACTATTCCCTTCGAATGCTAGGCCGTCCATTATCATGTCAATCTGCCGCTCGACGGGGCCCTCTAGGCGGGGTAAAAGCTCCTTACCTCGTCGGAGGTACCGACCGAGGTGTCCTCTACGAATGAGCTCCTTGATCTGCCTCTTTAACTTGTGGCATTCCTCGATGTCATGTCCATTTTTGTCGATGGAAACGATAATACCTTGATTGGTCCGCGAGCTCCCGCGGGATTCTCATCGAGTTGGGCGTTTTGAGCAACCCCTTCTCTATGATTTGAAGAAATATCTCCGTTCGGGACTTGCCCGAGGTGGGATGCGGGGATCCCCTTACCGGCGGGTCAGGCCTGTCCAACCTGCGCCTCGACCACCTCAGTAGTCTCGAAGGTCACCCAACGAGATCCCCAATCATTCGGACCCGAACCTAGCCGTGTCGGCCCCGAGGCCACGGCATAAAGGTGTTGACACCAACAGTTTAGCGCTAGAAGAAGGGCTGAATGTCGAGGGATCTGCAGATCGACCCAAACGAACCCACCGCTGAGGGGCCGCACTTGACCGGGGTCCCGGGAGAACGCCCCCCGCATGGTGAACCTCGAGCCGAGCACCCCGTCGCAACCTCAGAGCGCTATTAGCGGATATTCAACAACCTGGGCTTATCGCCGCCCGAAGGGGCCCCAACCGATCTATCGCCCGAGGCTTTTCAGGACCTCGCTCATCAAGTCCGAGCTCTAACTAGGATGGTGCAGACCATTATCCCGCTAATCTCTCATCCGGCGCACCCGCCTACGATCCAACCCCTGCGGCAACAGGAGCCGCCCGTTCGAGCTCACACGGTGCCCCTCGAGCTCCCCGTGTCGCCTTGGGTCCGATCGGTCCCGCTCGACAATCAAGCAATGGGACACCCGAGCGCTCGCCTGGAGCCCGAGGTGTTATCTTCAAATTCAACGGGTTCCTTGCGAGCCCAGTTGTGCCTCGTCAACCGGCGACTTGACGAAGTACAGAAGGAGGTTCACGAGTCAAAGGGAGAACTCGGGGAGGATGCACATTGGGGGTCCCCGTTCACGCTCGAGATACAAGATCAGTCAATTCCCCCGAACTTCCGGCTCCCCTCTCTCGAGGCATACAATAGCACCACCGACCCAGTGGACCATATAGCCGCGTTTCGTGCCCAAATGGCGCTGTATGGAACCTCTGACGCCTTGATGTGCAGGGCGTTTCCCACAACTCTGAGGGGGCCAGCCTGCGCATGGTATAGCGCCCTGAGAGCCGGGGCGATCACTTCCTTTGATCAGCTCGCCAAGGACTTTGAGCTCAACTTCCTGGCTTATGCTAGGCCAAAGACGTCCGTTGCACTACTCCTCGGACTTAACCAAAGGGAGGATGAGCCCCTCTCTCATTTTGTGAATCGCTTTGCCACAGAAATCCGGGGGTTGCCAGATGCTCATCCCTCTCTGTTGATGTAGGCATTCATGATAGGCTTGCGACCTTACAGATTCTTCTGGTCCCTCGTGGAGCGACCCCCTACCGCGGTATCGGAAATGCTCCAGCGGGCTAACCAGTACATCACGGCGGAGGCCTGGATGGTCGTGAGGCACGAGGAGCACAAAAGGGTCAAGCAGGAGCCACCCCGGGGTCAATCGTCTGCCGCATCGAGGCGCAGGTTGGACCGATCTGACTCGCCGGCAAGGGGATCCCTACTTCCCACCTTGGGCAAGTTCCGAACAGAGATATTTCTCCAAATCAGAGAGAAGGGGTTGCTCAGAACGCCTAACTCGATGAGAAGCCCGTGGGAGCTCGCGGACCAATCGAGGTATTGTCGTTTCCATCGGTAAAACGGACATGATACCAACGAATACCGCAAGTTAAAGAGGCAGATCGAGGAGCTCATTCGTGGAGGATACCTCGGTCGGTACCTCTGACGAGGTAAGGAGCTTTCACCCCGCCCAAAGGGCCCTGTCGAGCAACAGATTGACATGATAACGGGCGGCCCAGCATCCGGAGGGAACAGTATGTCTGGACGAAAGGCATACGCCCACGCTGCTGCGGCCGACGCCCCTTGGCGCGGACCCGAGCCCGAGGTCACGTTCCCGGCTGAGGGGGCAGAGCGATCCGAACACAATGATGCACTTGTAATATCGACTAGGATCGCCAATGCCCAGGTGAGGAGGATCATGATTGACACAGCGAGCTCGGCCGACATGCTCTATCTAGATGCTTTCCAGAAGCTTGGGCTGACTAGGGATGCCTTGGAGTCGATGTGCTCAGCGCTCACCGGGTTCACCAGTGACTCGATCTCGTCGTTGGGAGCGATCACTTTGCCCCTAACCCTGGGAGCCCCGCCAAGGTCAAAGACGGTGATAATGACCTTCTTGGTGGTTGACCTCCCCACTGCATACAACGCAATCCTCGGTCGTCCGACCCTCAACAAGATCAGGGCTGTCATCTCCACTTACCACCAAACAGTGAAATTCCCAACCCACGACGGGGTTGGGGAAGTCCGGGGAAGCCCTCGTGAATCTAGACGGTGCTACTTGATGGCGGTCTCGTTGCATAAAAGGGCGAGGGCAGGACAACCCCTGGAGGATCCCCGGGAAACAAAGAAGCCGACCCAACATCTCGAGCCAACGGAGTCCACTAGTGGCTTACCCCTAATGGAGGGTCGGCCAGACCGGACGATCAAAATCGGGTCGGAACTCCACGAGCAAGAAAGGGAGCAGCTTGTCGGCTTCCTACAGGAGAACACCGACGTCTTTGCCTGGTCACCAACTGACATGACGGGCGTTGACCCAAAGGTTGCCCAACATCACCTTAACATTTCGCCCGATGCTCGCCTAGTGAAGCAGAGGCCCCGACGACAGGCCCCCGACCGACAACTGACTGTCTGTGAGGAAGTGGAGCGACTTTTGGCACCAGGCTTCATAGAAGAGGTCAAGTACCCACGGTGGCTATCCAATGTAGTCCTCGTCAAAAAGTCTAATGGGAACTAGAGGATGTGCATTGACTACATCGATCTTAATCATGCATGCCCGAAAGACTGCTACCCCCTTCCGCGGATCGACCAGTTGGTCGATGCGACCGCCGGGCATGCTCGCCTCTCGTTTATGGACGCCTTCTTTGGCTACAACTAGATCAGGATGGCGCCCGAAGACCAAGAGCACACGGCCTTCATCACCGATCAGAGGGTATATTTTTACAGAGTTATGCCGTTCGGGCTAAAGAATGCTGGGGCTACATATCAGAGAACCGTGAATAAGATGTTCTCCAGGTAGATCAGATGAAATATGGAGGTCTACGTCAATGACATGATCGTAAAAAGTCATACGGTAATGGCCCACCTGAGCGACTTAGCTGAGACGTTTGCCATGTTGCGAAGATACGACATGCGACTCAACCCGACGAAATGTGCTTTCGGTGTCAGCTCGGGAAGATTCCTTGGATTCGTCATACACGAAAGAGGAATCGATGCCAACCCAGAGAAGGTCGAGGCCATCCTCAATATGCAGGCCCCTCAGACAATCAAGGAGTTGCAACGGCTGAATGTAGGTTTGCTTTTAGTGATCAGACCACTAAAGTCGGCCACCTCAGTAGTCTCGAAGGTCACCCAGCGAGATCCCCAAGCATTCGGACCCGAACCCAGCCGTGTCGGCCCCAAGGCCATGGCATAAAGGTGTTGACACCAACAATGAGTGTACTATTATTAGTTTTAAATTTAAGATCATTAAATGTCATGACCAGGGCCTAATGAGCTAACTAGTCTATCAACTTAAGTTGATAGTAATACACTCATCAGACCCTTATAAGCTAATCTCAATGAGCTAACTAGTCTATCAACTTAAGTTGATAGTAATACACTCATCAGACCCTTATAAGCTAATCTCAATCTTGCCCACTTTCGATGTTGGACTAATTGAGAGTGTTATAATTATTGTACTATATGATACTATCATCAACACTCTAAAATGGTGCTACTCGGGTCATCCATTATCTCTTGCCGTACCATGCTATATTACTATCTATACTTGAGTAAAACTAATGCTACTCTTTGTGATACCATAACCTCCTTGGACGGTACCATAACTTATATATATAATTGGCCTAGTGAGACTTTGATCTTAACATAACATGACACAAATATAGCCCAAAGCATAATTTTAGCCTAAATTATCTTTAAATAAAGCTTCAAAATGGGAATCACTTCTTCCATCACTTTGCCATAGTTTTTAGTATGTTATCCACTCTTTTGATATATCGTCTGTTCTTTCGATACTTCGTTCGAATCTTCGACATATCATCTTATCCTCTGATATATCAATTAATACTTTAACATATCGACTTTACCACAGCATCTGATTTTGTAATGCGATCTCTTATCCTTCGGCATATGACCGAAACTCTAGCACAAAGTTTAATTTTTAACATGACAATCTTCTAACACGTCTAACTCTCTAGCTTGACATTTGCCTCTTTGTAGTTCTGTTAGGACCGTGACGACACCAAGAGGGGGATGAATTAGTACTTTCGATAAAAATGATGGTTTGAAAACTTCATTCGATGAAATCGTATCGGAAGGATGTTTAAACTTAAAACATTTGTAAGAGTAGTAATGAGCAGGTAAAGCAGTTGTAAAATAAGTAAACAAGTAGAGAAAGAGAGGCACATTAATTTTATAATGGTTTGATTATCATGACCTATATTCACTCCTGATTTCTCTTCACTCGAGGCCATCAGCTTCCACTACTCAATCTTATTTTAATGGGTGAAGATCAATTACCATTTTACACCTATTTTCTCATTTTTACAAGTTTAAGAGATAATCTTTACAATCACTTACCCCTCTCTTAAACTTCACTTAACACTTAGAGCTTGAGAGGAGTTTTCATAATATTATAATAGTGTTTTCCTTCTTTTTTGCTCTCAATTGATGTGTTCACCAAGTAGGGATGAGTAAGGTTTTATAGGCTCCAAATGGTTTCAAATTTGGAGCCAAAACAATCTTATCCTGGGTTTTCAAGGTACTACCGGTACCACTACCAGTATTGGATAGTACATCGCCTGCAAGTATGACACTGGGTGGTACCACCACTTGGCACAATCTTAAAGACTATGTCTAGGTGGTACCATCACCTAACATAGTTTTGAAGACTGTGTTTGGGCGGTACCATCGCCTAACATAGTCTTGAAGACTATGTCAGGGCGGTACCACTACTAGACCCTGCTATAGGACACTGAATGTACTAAACAATAATTGTCTTATTTTCCTTCAACCACCGCCATCTCCTACTCCAATTGCACCATCAACATCATTAACATCGTCTCGTTCATTTCTAACAAGTCTGTCATATGAGGCATGCAGCAACAGATGATAGCAAGAGAGTTATAGTGTATAGAGGCAGCCTTGTCATTGATCTTCAACTTCCTTTTTATCAACCTTCAACGATCTGAGCTTCCTCCAAGTACAAAGCTATGGTTCCTTCTCCCCCTGCACAAAGCGAATTGAAATTTCTTGCAGGCTTTGACTCCACACGTTCATCAATATCCCTCGAGGGAACTGAAACTGTTGAGTTGACCATTTTTAAAGAAGAATCCAGTCACCCAACACCAGCAACTCAGCTAGCTAGATCACCTTCGAGGACACCACCCAAACCCTTATAACACCACCACCTGCTGCATCCATTCATGGGCTTTTATTGGATCTCATTCATAGGATCCAATAATTCAAGGGCTTATTAGATATCCAATAAGATAGGAGCTCCGGTGAATATCTCATATCCGAACCTCTACTCATCGCAACACCTACCATATGTGTGTGACCCTCTAGGTCCAATATCGAGCTGGCCATGAGTCATACCTATCAGAACTCCTTCTAACTCAGTGGATTATTATCTCCATAATAATTCACTCGACTCATTGACTACAAAAGTACTAGGCCACTACGCCGCAATTCCTAAACGATACAGAAGAATCTAATCCATTGGACCTATCTATCCTTAGTTACCGTGTACCTATAGTCCATTATCTATCTAATATCCCAGAGACTGTATATTGGGTATAGTGCTGTCAGACCCATACGGTTTCTACTCGAGTCTTGCTCTAATCAGATTCTCCCGGAGAACTCTTTCTCTCTCAATCCGAATGACCCTAGCCAAGGATTTCTCTGAGCAAGAACACATGGGATATTCCTCTCATGAAGCCGAGAGTGGATGATCCTCTATCGACACTCAATAGCCCTCGTAAAGTCGACTGCCACTCTCAATGACCAATTGTACTAGATCTGGGACATCCAAATCTATAAGTCCGGTATCAAAGAATGAAGCACTTATACAGGACATCTTTGGTGTCTCAAGTCTAAGGACCAGATACACCACTGGGACTATGGAATTACTGTCTAACAATCATCATCAACCATCAAACATTCCATAAGCGGATCAATCAATGAACTCATTCTCCAATGAGCACTTGTACTGTGTCCCTAGTGTCCCACATGAGCAGCTATGAGACCAACTACATTCATCATATAGACGGGTATACAACACACCAATCTGTCCGGTTATCTTGATGTCCCTCTCAAGTAACCTTTGATCGAGATTATTTAGGATCTATGTTTAAAGGCAAATCAGTCTCATTATCATGATCTCATCATGATCCGATTCCCATTGCATATATCCAAGGACATCACAATATATACATACATATATGCAACAATTAATATAAAGTGATAAATGCCAAAATATAATAAGCAAAAAGACTACATGTTAAGTCACACATACCATCACTGGCGTGATTGGCTTGCAGGGCACCTATGACTTGCAATCTCCCACTTGACCTAAAGCCAATCACCTATGTGTCTGATCCCATCAGACTCCTGTGATGCTCAAAGATAATTTGAGACAATGACTTTGTCAATAGATCTATAATGTTATCTTCGGATGGAACTCTTTCCAGTACTACATCTCATCAGGTCATGATCACTTTAATAAGCTGGAACCTCCTCAGAACACTTTTGATGAGACCCGGGTTTCTTTATTTGAGTAATCGCCCTGTAGTTGTCACAATATAAGGAATCAACTCCTCACTAGTTGGCCCAACTCATAGATCTATGATGAACTTCTTCATCTAGACTCCCTCATTTGCTACCTCTACTGCAGCAATGTACTCCGCCTCTGTGGTCGAGTTAGCAGTAGTATCTTGCTTGGAACTCTTCTAGCACATTGCTCCTCCATTCAAGGTGTATACATACCTCGAATTCGACTTGCTATCATCGACATCAGACTGAAAACTTGAGTCCGTGTAGCCTTCAATCTTGAGGCTACTACCTCCATATACTAGTAAAAGATCCTTAGTCCTTCTCAAGTACTTAATGATACACTTTACTACTTTCCAGTGCTCCAAGCCTGGATCTGCCTGATACCTACTCGTGACACTCAAAGTATGCGCTATATCAGGCCTTGTACATAGTATGGTATACATGACAGACCCTATCGTTGAGGCATAAGGTATCATATCCATGTTCGCCCTTTCTTTAGGAGTCTTTGGGGACATACTCCTAGAAAGCGATATCTCATATCTCATCAGTATGAGACTTCTCTTGAAATTTTCCATGCCAAACCTTTTGACAATGGTTTCTATGTACCTAGACTAGAACAAGCCAAGCATCCTTCTGGATCTATCTCTATAGATCTGAATCCCCAAGATATAGGATGCTTCCTCTAAGTCCTTCATGAAGAAGTGTCTAGATAACCAAGCCTTTACTATGGATAGCATTCCTACATCATTCCTAATGATCAGGATGTCATCCACATATAACACCAAAAATGTGACAACGCTCTCACTTACCTTCTTGTACACACAAGGCTCATCTTCGTTCTTAACGAAGTCATAAGATCTGATTGCCTCATCAAATCTTATGTTCCAACTTCAAGAAGCTTGCTTTACTCTATAAATGGATCTAAGTAACCTGCACACCTTATCTAGGTAGTCCTTGGACACGAATCCCTCGAGTTGTATCATATACATCTTATCCTCGAGATTCCTATTGAGGAATACGATTTTCACATCCATCTGCTAGATCTCATAATCATAGTGTGCTGCAATAGCCAATACAATTCGGATGAATTTTAGCATTGCTACGGGTGAGAAGGTTTCGTCATAGTCAACACCTTGCCTTTGACGATACTCCTTAGCCACTAGCCTTGCTTTATAGGTCTCTACCTTTCTATCTATTCCGATCTTTTTCTTAATGATCCATTTGCAACCGATGGATACAATACCTTCGGGCGCATCAACTAGGTTCCAAACCTTATTGGAGTACATAGAATCCATCTCAGAATTCATGGCTTCTTGCCACTTCCCGGAGTCTATACTCATAATAGCCTTCTCGTAGGTCTGAGGATTAATATCCTTAATATCCTCTCCTCTAATATGTCCAACATATCTCTCAGGAGGATGAGATACTCTGACGGACCTATGTAAAGTTGAAACTTGTGTATTAGGTACCTGAACAGACTCGGGCTGTAGAGTGATGCTTGAGCTAGGTTCTCCAACCTTGCTCAAATCTATCATGCTCCCATTATCTTTGCCAAGAATATGTTCCTTTTCAAGGAACACTGCTCTCTTGGCAACAAAGACCTTTTGGTTCTCGAGATGATAGAAATAATACCCACAAGTTTCCTTAGGGTATCTCACAAACTTGCACCGCTCTATCCTCGATTCCAACTTATCGGGGTTGTGTCCTTTAACGTGAGCAGGGTAGCCCCAAATCTTAACAACCTTAAGATTTGGCTTCTTCCCTTTCCATATCTCATATGATGTAGACACTACCGACTTAGTTAGAACTTTGTTCAGAAGATAAGCTGTAGTCTCTAGAGCATATCCCCAGAATGAGATGGGTAGGCCAACGAAACTCATCATGGACTGTACCATGTCTAACAACATACGATTTCTCCTTTCAGATATACCATTGAGCTGAGGTGTATAAGGATGTGTCTATTGGGATAATATCCCATGATCCTTGAGGAACTGAGTAAACTCTGTACTTAAGTACTCACCTCCTCGATCTAATCGAAGAGTCTTGATACTCTTTCCAGTCTGGTTCTCCACTTCATTCTTATACTCTTTGAATTACTTAAAGGCCTCGGACTTGAACTTCATTAAGTACACATATACATACCTTAAGAAATCATCAGTAAAGGTAATGAAGCAGGAGTAACCACCAATGGCATGAGTTGACATGGGTCCACATACATCACTATGTATGAGTTCCAGTAGCTTAGTGGTTCTCTCTCCAGTTCCACTAACTGGAGAGTTGGTTAGTTTTCCACAAAGGCAAGGCTTGTAAGTTACATATGACTCATAGTCGAATGGATCTAGATATCCATCCTTTAACAACTTTTAAATCCTTCTCTCATAGATGTGACCTAGCCTACAATGCCACAGGTATGTACTATTCACCTCATCTCATTTCCTCTTAGACACACTTACATTCATAATATATGGAGTAGTGTTTAGCATAAACAAACCATTATGCAATGTTCCTTTCGTGTTGATCTCATCATTTAATAATATCGAACAACCATTGTTCTCAAAAACTAATTTATATCCACTAACTGTTAAACATGAAATGGAGATAATGTTTTTGATAATAGAAGAAACAAAATAACATGCATCTAATGCAATAATAGCTCCACCAAGCAGATGTAGGATGACCTCGCCAATAGTTATTACAGCAACTTTTGCTCCATTGCCCATCTTGAGGTTCATCTCGCCTCTCTCGAGTCTCCTAGGCCTTACTAGAACTTGTAACGAATTGCATATATGATAAGCACTACCGGTATTCAATACCCATGTGTTATCATAAGAGTTTGACAAATGGAGACTGATCATGAATGTAAATGAAGCTTCTCCAAGCTTCTATTTAGCCCTCTCTGCAAGGTACTCTTTGCAGTTCCTCTTCCAATGCCCATCTTTGCCACAGTGGAAGCATTGGCCTTTGTCCATTATTGGGTCTTTCTTAGTAACCTTTACTTTACCTGGTCTGCCCTTACCCTTGCCCTTCTTAAGGGACTTTTCTGCTTTCCTTTTCTTTTTGGTCTCACTAGTGTAGAGAATTGGCTTCTCCTTTTTGATAGTGCTCTCTACCTCCCTCAATATATTGAGGAGCTCTGGGAGAGTCACCTCAAGCTTGTTCATATTAAAATTTATTATGAACTATGAAAAGGAATCTGGTAGGGACTGAAGTACAATGTCTACACACAAGTTATCCTCTAGGACCATTCCTAGACCTGTGAGTTTTTCTATCCACTCAATTATCTTTAGGACATGGTTCTGAATCGGTGTTCCTCTCAGTCATCCTAGCGTGGAAGAGGCTCTTGGATATCTCATATCGCTGAGTCCTTCCCTGTTCCTCAAATAGTTTATGGACATGTAGGAGAATGGATCTGGCATCCATCTTTTCATGTTGTCTTTGTAACTCAAGAGTCATAGAGCCGAACAAGTAACACTGAGCAAGAGTGGAGTCATCAATGTACTTCACGTAGCGAGCGATCTCATCCTTGCTTGCCCCTCCCTCGGGCGCAGGCATCACTGTATCAAGGACGTACACGATTTTCTCCGCCATGAGAACAATTCTCAAGTTGCGGAGCCAATCCGTATAATTTGGACCAGTGAGGTGGTTGACATCAAGTATGCCATGTAAGGGATTTGAAAGCGACATTTTCTAAAAATAAAGATACAGCAGAAATGAATAACTTGCAGATTTTGCAAGAAATAAACAATCAAGATATGGACTTCTATCTTAATATGCTCCCACTATTTTACTAGCGAGTCACGCGATACCCTCAGCATGTGAAACGGAAGTCTCCGGCAGACTTCTAGTGGGGATCATGATCCAATCAGTGTTTTAGTGTAACCTCGAGGGACTCGACCAATCATACTCAGCCCAAAAGGTAGGCAACTCTTGCCGATCACAACTCCTTATGATTTCCGTCCTGTTCAGCCTTCGAATCACCATGGTCTCGAGGGACTCGACCAACCATTATGCTCGGTTAAGTCAACACCATTGTTACAAGATGAGTTTGATTCGATAATATACCCTCGAGGGACTCGACCAAGCATACCATGTCCTCAAGTCACTGATGACATCTCTATGTCATAGGCAGATAGCGAATCGTGATATAGGTGGGCCTCAAGGGACTCGACCAAGTCAACCTACACCGGGAATCGGTCCCTATCTATAACGATGGAAGGCCACGTTGGTCAATCTAATTGTCTCAAGTTTACCGACTTAATATTATCGAAAGAGGGGTTTCTATGATTTGGTCTCCTAATATGACATGTCACACATATACATATTTAATATATATCTACATTGCATGCAAATATATATACATATCTAGTATATGTATAAGCAATCATACCAGATGATCATGGACCACAGCTTAATGTGATCAGGCCCGAGCCAGTATGCCTAATCACTTACATCAAGATCTATGTGTGCAACGATGCATCTCCATACCCTGTGATTGTCTATCTCGTCCTCATCGGTTCCGTCGACATCTCGATTCATCTCTATGTATCGCAATCGTCTGTCTCGTAGGTCCCACTATCGCATCCAAGCTCTTACTGCACCTCCTCATGTGATTACAACTTAGTCATAGACACGCAAGCTCAACAATAAACGAGAAATATAATGAAGGCTCGCAGACCCCAATAATAATAATCATAAGTACACACATCATACGGTCCATGATCATCCGTCCACACATCATACATTACATGTATAAATCATCATCATGTATGACTACTAGATAATAATAAAAATAATAATCAATTAAATCTTTTAATTAATTAATATTTTTAAATAAGGGACATGTAGAGAATTTTCTGAATTCTAAGGGGGTATTTTCATAATTTAGATAATGGAATTGGAATTTCTCAAATTTCGAGAGGCAAAACTATCTTTTGCTCAGAAAACCCTAAACCCCTTTCTCCCTTTCCCCTGCTGCAATCGCCACCGCCACCTTGCCGACGGTAGGCTGTACGGCGGAGGGCGGGGGCGCTACCCTCGCTTGCGGGCGGTACACCCACTGGCGGTGCTGCCCTTGTAGGTGCGTGCCCCCGCGGGCGTCGCCGCCTTCGGGGGGATTTTGCCCGCGGGAGCAATGGCCACAGGCTCCACTACCCTGCGACGCCTCACCCCACAGGAGAAGCGGACGCAAGTGCCTCTGCCCGTGGGCTGCTAGCCCCGCCGGCCGCAAGCCTACTGTAAGCAAGCCGTCGACTGGTTGCTTCAGGCATGTGCCGGCGTTATGCTGCCTAGTTGCGGTTGTCGCTACAGGTGGCTGTAGACACGTAAATTGAGGGTAGCAACTGTTGTTGCTCTTCCTTGCTTTGGCGTCAACGATTTTGACGTCAAAAGTTTCTCCAAAAACATAACACACGTAGTTCAAAACCAATCTATCGCACGAACAATCTGGCTCTGATACAACTGTTGGGAAATCTTGGGGGCGACATCACATGCGCAACAGAAGAACAAGAAAACAAAATCACCTATTCCTAAAGAGATGTTCGTTGTCATGCAAAGATTGGTGTGTAAAAATCCGTGAAACAAACTGCGTATAAAATAGATTGTGTTACCTAGGAAGATCGTTTATCCCTGTTTCCTTGCAGATCTCTAGGAGAGGGTGGAGGAAGTTAAGCGTCCTCCTCTCTAGTGGTGATCCACACAGTAGGGATGCGACGACGCTCCTCTAAACTCTAGGCCTGCTTTGAGGTGGAGAGGGGGAGGAGAATAGGAGAGGCAAGCAAAGGCTCTAGCCTATGAACCACCGAATCCCTCCTATTTATAGAGGTCCTCTATCAAACCCTAATGGATCTTCCCCTATTGAGTATTAGATCTGCATCTAATTACCCAAGCCTCTTAGATTAATAGATCTCTATCTAATAATCTATCATGAATTTTTATTGGATCTCATTCATAGGATCCAATAATTCAGGGGCTTATTGGATATCTAATAAGATAGGGGCTCTGGTGGATATCTCATATCAGAATCTCTACTCATCGCAACACCTACCATATGTGTGTGAACCTCTAGGCCCAATATCAAGCTGGCCGTGAGTCATACCTGTCAGAACTCCTTCCGGCTTAGTGAATTATTATATCCATAATAATTCACCCGACTCGCGGAAGTACTAGGCCATTACACCGCAGTCCCTAGACGATATAGGGGAATCCAATCCATTGGACCTGTTTGTCCTCAGTTACCGTATACCTATAGTCCCTCATCCATCTAATATCCCAGAGATTGTATATTGGGCATGGTGCTGTCAGACCCATAAGGTTTCTACTCGAGTCTTGCTTTAATCGGATTCTCCCGGAGAACTTTTTCTCTATCAATCCGAATGACCCTGGCCAAGGATTTCTCTGAGAAGAATACATGAGATATTTCTCTCATGACGCCAAGAGTGGATGATCCTCTATTGACACTCAATAGCCCTCGTAAGGTCGATTGCCACTCCCAATGATGGTTGTACTAGATCTGGGACATTCAAACCTATAAGTCTGGTATCAAAGAATGGAGCACTCATACAGGATATCCTTGGTGTCTCAAGTCTAAGGACAAGATACACTACTAGGACTACGAAATCGCTGTCTGAAAATAAGGCATCATCAACCATCCAGCATTCCATAAGCGGATCAATAAGTGAACTCATTCTCCAATGAGTAGCTGTACTATATCCCTAGTGTCCCCACATGAGCAACTATGAGACTAGCTGCATCCATCATATAGATAGGTATACAACACACCAATTTGTCCGGTTATCTCGATGTCCCTCTTGAGTAACCTATGACCGGGATTATTTAGGATATGTGTTTAAAGGTAAATCAGTCTCATTATCGTGATCTCATCACGATCCGATTCCCATTGCATAGATCCAAGGACATCACTATATATATATATATATATGCAACAAGCAATATAAAGTGATAAATGCTAAAATATAATAAGAAAAAATACTACATGTCAAGTCACACATGTCATCACTCACGTGATTGGCTTGCAGGGCACCTATGACTAGTAGACTCGACATGGATGGGTAGATGTAAGCTAATAGGAGACGCATACAACACAATGGTCCTTCAGAGATCCACCTTCTTCGCCTTGCTACTACTCTCTTGAAGCTTCTCCTTGTCTCCTATGTTGTCTTCGCTAATGATGCTCACCACCCGGGGGCCCCTGATCTTTTATGACGCTAGCTTCGGAAGCACCACCATCAGCACACCGTCCTCCAACTTGGTGCTTACAGAATCAAGATCGGCATTGTCCGGTAGCTGGAACTAGTGCTAGAACTTGCCATAGGAGCGCTCCACCAATGATTTGCTGCTAGTCGCCCCTTCCCGATACATTGCAACTCCATTTCAACCAAAGAACTATTCAAACAGAGCCCAAACTCGCAGAGCACACAGTCAATCCAGAAGAAACTCTTTTTCACTATCTGACATCATCATCTTCTCTTCTCTGTGGCTGACACTCCTAAAGGAAGCATAGTTGCAGCCTTTGTTTCTACCATTGACTCCTACTCCCTCACCAACCGAAGTCTTCCAATGAAGATTCCTTCTGCTTCTTCCTCCGTCAAAGCCTCCTCCAAGCCTCCTTCAAGTTGGCTCTATGATTTCACCATCTACCTCATCTACTGTGGGCTCCTCTCCCTCAGGCTCTATCACCCTTTTGGCCACTAAACTTTGCTGCAAACTATGATCTGCACCGATCGCAACCATTGTCGCCTATTATGAACCGTTGCCTTCACCTTCAGCTCACTGGAACCTATACAACATTTGAGCTTCGAATCCTCCTCCTTCGCATCCTCACCGACGATGCACCTGCACTACTCTTCCCATTCTTCACCTCCCCAATCCTCAGCTGCAAGAACTGCTGACCGAAGATCTATAGCTTTGCTCAATATTGAACAACTAAACCAGTATGCATAAAGCTAAATGCATCCAACAAAGAACTCATTTGCCAATAACCCACCTTAGGTGACGTTGATCTACATCAACATTACTACCGTCGCTGCAGCAATAGTCCCAAGGAAGTAGTATAGCTCACCACACCAAATCGCAGTAGTCTTCTCACCCACATTTTATCGTTGCAAACTCTCACTTTGCTTCCTCAGATTGGTACATATCCTCAACATCCCTCATCCTCTATCCAACAAAAATTACTTTCTCGTTTTTCTCTTCATACTCTTAAAACCAGTAGTATTATAACTCATTATGATGCTTATTTAAGCAATAAAAGTCATAGACTCTCTTTGGGAATCTCTTTCATATCCTACTCTAAATATTTTAAAATTATTTATACCGATATTTGGGGCCCTATCCTAATCACTTATTTTGACAAGTTTAGATTTTATGTCATTTTCGTCAACTACTTTACCAAGTATACATTGTTATACCCTCTCCACCATAAATATGAGGTTTCAACAATATTTTCCAACTTTATAAGATTAGTCGAGAACTTATTTCAGTTTACAATCAAAATAGTTTACTTTGATGGCGGTGATGAATATTAAGCCCTCATATCATGTCTCTCAGCTTGTGGTATACAATACCTTAAGTCACCCCCACATACTCCTCAACTAGTTGGTTCTACTGAATGCAAATATCGATATATAGTTGAAACTAGTCTTACACTCCTTCATCAAGCCTCCATGCCAATAACCTTTTGGTCTACAGCCTTTCAAATTACTGTCTGCCTCATCAATCGTATACTCACTCTAGTCCTTTAGTACTAGTCATCATTTGAAAAACTATTTCACAAATCCCCAAACCTTAAAAAACTTAAGGTATTTGGCTATTTATATTATCCATGGCTACGTCCCTATGCCTCGCATAAGATAACATCAAGATCTAGGCCTTGCACTTGCATTGGATACTTTCTTGAATATCATATTTTTCGATGCTATGAACCCTAAACTCAAAAAGTCTTTATATCACATCATGTTATTTTTGTAGAGTCTATATTTCTGTTTCAAAACCTTAAGTTTCCTGCTATGCGTCCTACTCCAACAAATATATATCACTAGAGTACACCACCGATCCCGTTAAACATGTCTCCCACAACACCATCTAGTCATTCTCCTCAAGATCCACACTCTCGTCTTCTCCTAGTTCAGCAGCTCCTCACCCCCACCATTGCTCCTCTCCCCTTTTCACAAGGTTCCCCTACTATTGAAGTAATGCCAATACAACTACCACCTAGGACCAATGACATTGAAATACCTCCAACCCGTGTTGGTATATCTCTACCGCCCATACCTATAACATAACCTATAGCTCCTAGGCATCCAATGACAACACGATCAAAAGGTGGTATCTTTAAAACACGACAATTCCTTAACCTACATGCTATTACAAAATCCTCATAAGAGACTTATGAACCTACCACAATTACTTAAGCCCAAAAATCTTCATACTAGCATAAAGCTATGTGTGCAGAATATGATGCCCTCCTCCATAACTCTATATGAACCCTTGTACCCACTCATCCCACATAAAATATCATCGAGTGTAAGTGGGTCTTTCGAATTAAGCAAAATCCAAATGGATCTATTATCAAATATAAAGCGCATCTAGTAGCCAAAGGGTTTCATCAACGTCTTAGTGTTGACTTCATGAAGATATTCGATCATGTTATTAAACCCACAACGATCTGACTTATTTTGAGTTTGACCATCTTAAAAGGCTAGCATTTACGATAACTCGATATTAACAATGCATTTTTACAGGAGACTCTAATTGAAGATGTCTTCATGCAGCAACCTTCTGGCTTCATCCACCCTTAGAATCCAAGGCATGTTTATAAACTATAAAAAACTATTTATTGACTTCGTCAAGCTCCAAGAGCCTGATACACCAACCTTGACTCATTTTTGACATCAAATGGCTTCATCAACTCCAAGTCTGATACCTTGCTATTTCTTCGTCACCAAAGTAGAAATACAATATATCTTTTGATATATGTGGATAATATTATTGTCACGGACAACAATCCCTAGGAAATCAAGGTATTCCTCAAGCACTTGGTAGATCATTTCTCTCTCAAAGATCTAGGAACATTAGGCTACTTTTTGGGAGTGAAAGTAACATACATATCTTCAAGACTCTTCTTGTCATAAAGAAAGTATATTTAAGATATGTTATCAAAGACGAATATGCATGATACAAAAGCGATTACAACTCCTTTGTTTACTAGCGAATCATTCAAACTATATGATGGAAGCCTTGCTACGGACCCAACTCAATACTACAAAGTACTTAACTCCTTACAGTACTTATCTGTTACCCGTCCATATATCTTATTTGTGGTCAATAAATCATCACAATTCATGCATTGGCCATCTATTATACATTGGTCTGTAATTAAATGAATCTTGCGATATCTTTATGGAACTCTAAATCATGGCATCTTTTTCCACAAATACTCCCCTATTCATCTCCATGCCTTTGTTGATACTGATTGGGCAGGGAATTTTGATGATAGAACATCACATCGGGGTATATTATCTTCTTGGGAGCTAATCCAATCATTTGGAGTTCTAAGAAGTAAAAGACAATTGCACTATCTAGAACTGAAACTAAATATCATGCCATTGCAACCGTTACTACAGAACTTAATTGGGTCACGAATCTACTCAAGAAACTTGACATCAACTCCACTTCTACTCCTATAATATATTGTGACAATGTCAGAGCCACTTACCTATGCGCCAATCCAATGTTCCATTCACGCATGAAAAACATAGGCATAGACTTTCACTTCATGCAAGAACAAGTTATCAAATATCAACTACGTGTTTCTCACATACATAGGCTGATCAACTAGCAGACTTACTCATAAAGCCTCTCGCTTGCAAATCATTTTCATTACATCAGTTCAAGATTAACATCCTTGATAAGAGCACAATCTTGTGGGGGCATGATAATAGCTAAGATTTCCCTTGATAGTAGTTAAGATTTTTCCAATTACATAAGAAAATATCGTAGCTCTATTGAGAAAAATTGTCCCTCCTAATGTGTATAAATAAGAAGTATCATATCAAACACAAATAACATTTTCTTCATTTTATTTCTAATAGAGAGAACCAAGGAAGGTGAGGGAGGAGATGTTGACTAGAAAGGTGGGCTATGTTCGAGTGTAAGAGGAAAGAGACATGGTCAAGGACATGAGGAAGATGAGATGCAAATAGTCCATAGATCCAAATGGAATTTGAAAAACAAAATACTTGTTAAGATTAGAAGGATAGAATTGATATTTATAGGAAAAAAATATAATTTTGTTCAAAAAATATAAATTTTTAATAGAGAAAATTTTTTATACCAATTTATAAGAATAAGGATGACACACAAAATTATTCAATTTATAAAGAAATTAAAATCATGAATCATACTATGAAACATTAACAAAGAGTTATTAAAAGTAGAATAATGCTTGAAAAAAATTCTTTTAAAAATTAATTTAGTTTTATATTTAAAAAATCAATCATAAAGGCTATTTATTTATTAAGATAATTAATGAAAAAGTATAGGGAGAAAAAAATTATATATACTTTTTATTGACTTATAGAAAGCCTATAATAAAATTCTTAGAGATTTATTACGATGAGGTTTAGAAAAAAAATTGTATTCACTAATTATATTGATGTTATTGGAGGGGGGGGGGGTGTGAATTAGTGCTCTTGAAAATTTCAATCAATGAATCTGTATTGAAAATGTGATTAGCAAAAAGTACAAATAAGAATTGCTTAGTAAGTAAATCAAGGCAAAAGAAGAAATACAAATCGATTTATAGTAGTTTGGTTGTTATGACCTACGTCTACTCTCAATTCCTCTTCCTTCGAGGCCACCGACTTTTAAAACTCTTGTTATAACTATTTCTCCTTTTCACATGTTTAGGATTACACCCCTCTTTTACAAAGGACCTCTCACCTCTCTTAGAATATCTTTTAGACTCAATAAGGAAGAGACTCAACACTTTTTAAGAGTTTACAATAATTTAAAATCATAAGCTTTTTTATGTTAGGACCAAAATCGACACTAAAAGGGAGAGTAAATTAGTACTTCGATTAAAAACCTCGACGATTCGAAAACTTTCGTTCGATAAAAAATCGTGTCGGAAAAGTTGAAGGTGTGCTTAAATTAGAATAAGTGCAATAAGTAATTAAAGTAATATTAATGACAATGAAAAGCAGAACAGAAATGTAAACTGAGTTTTATAGTGGTTCGGTCATTTACGTCCACTCCTAATTCCTCCTCCATTGAGGTTATCGGCTTCCACTATCGATCTTCTTTCAATGGGCAAAGATCAACTACCCTCTTACAACCCTTTTATCTTTTTCATAGGTTTTGGAGATAATCTTTACAAGCCACTCACCCCTCTCTTAAACTAAAATTAACACTAAGAGCTAGAGGAGGAGAATTCTCAAAAGATTGTAAGTGTTTTCCCTAATTTTTATTCTTAGTTGATGTGTTTATCAAGCAGGGATGAGTGGTGTATTATAGGCCCTAAATGGATTCAAATTTGGAGCCAAAATGATCTCATCTTGGGTCTTGGGGGTACTAGTGGTACCATCGTCTACTAGACTAACAATTGGTGGTACCACTACCTATCAGTCTGACACTGAGTGATACCACCACCTGATATAGTCGAGGAGACTGTGTTTGGGTGGTACCATCGCCTAGTCTAGGCGGTACCACCGCCAGACCCAACTACAGGTCATTGAATGGACTAAGTAGCAAGCCCAATTGGTCCCTAATCAAGTTGGCATGGTTACAC
The DNA here is from genome assembly GCA_004837865.1 of Musa balbisiana. Classification (NCBI taxonomy): domain Eukaryota; kingdom Viridiplantae; phylum Streptophyta; class Magnoliopsida; order Zingiberales; family Musaceae; genus Musa; species Musa balbisiana. The sequence goes on along the minus strand of CM017188.1, from coordinate 42,142,309 downwards.
CCGAAACCAACTCAATTAGACATAACTAACTTGATATAGACGCACACAATTACAAGTATGAATCTTATGTTATTTGACACGTTATTGGTTCGTCCGGTGCTTCGTACAATCCTTCGGTGCATCGTCCTCTCTTTTAGTGTATTGCCCAATCGACATGTTAACTCCCGCAACTTCCGATCTCCTTGGCACAATGCTCGATCCTTCGACCTAATACCCAAACACATGGCACGAAGGCCTTCCAGCTTGACGTCCAATCTTTTGACATGTTTCACTCTAGCCCAACGTTTGATTCTGTAGGGAAATCTAGGGACGACATCACATATATAGCAGAAGAACAAAAAATAAAAATCCCCAAATTTCTCAAAAATGTATTCATCATCGTGCGAAAATTAGTGTACAAAAACTTGCAAAATTAAAAAGTCATGTGTGAGATAGTTGTGTTACATAAGAAGATCGTATATCTTTGAATCTCTATAGAAGTGTACGAGATAATGAAAGAGGTCAAGCGTCCTCTTCTCTAGCGGTGATCCACATAGCAAGGCTATGATGACGCTTCTCAAATCACTACCATAATCTCCATACCTGCTATCTAAGGAAGAGAAGGGGAGAGGAGAATAGGAGGTGACAACCAAGAAGCCTCAAGCCTATAGGTCTTTGGTACCCTCATATTTATAGAGGCCCCCTATTAACTTAACCCTAATAGATCCTACCCTATTGGGTATTGGATCTCCATCCAACTATCCAAGCCTATAAGTTTAATGGATCTCTATATAATAATCTCTTAGTAGCTCTTATTGGATCTCATCTATAGGAGCCAATAATTCAAAGGCTTAAGCGGTGATCCACATAGCAAGGCTACAACGATGCTCCTCGAATCGCTGTCCAAATCTCTACACCTACTATCTAAGGAGGAGAAGGGGAGAGGAGAATAGGAGATGACAACCAAAAACCTCTAGCATATGGGTATTTGGTTCCCTCCTATTTATAGAGGCCTCGTGTCAACATAACCCTAATGGATCCTACTCTATTGGGTATTGGATCTTCATCCAACTGGGAGAGGAGAATAGGAGATGACAACCAAAAACCTCTAGCATATGGGTATTTGGTTCCCTCCTATTTATAGAGGCCTCGTGTCAACATAACCCTAATGGATCCTACTCTATTGGGTATTGGATCTTCATCCAACTATCCAACCCTCTTAGATTAGTAGATCTTTATCCAATAATCTCTGATTGGCTCTTCTTGGAACTCATCCATATGATCCAATAATTTAGGGGCTTATTAGATATGCAATAAGATAGGGGCTCCAATGGATATCTCATATCTGAACCTCTACTCGTTGTAATACATACCATATGTGTGTGACTCTCTAGGCCCAATATTGAGCTAATCATGAGTCATACATGTCAGAACTCCTTCGGGCTCAATGAATTATTATCTCTATAATAATTCACTCGACTCATCGACTACGGATGTACTAGGCTACTACACCGTAGTTCCTAGACGATACAGGGGAATCCAATCCTTTGGACATATCTGTCCTCAGTTATTGTGTACCTATAGTCCTTCATCCATCTAATATCCTAGAGATCGTATGCCGAGCATGGTATTGTCAGACTCATACGGTTTTTACTCGAGTCTCGCTCTAATCAGATTTTCCTAGAGAACTCTTTCTCTCTCAATCTGAATGACTCTCGCTCTAATCCGGATGTAACAAACAATATAAAGTGATAAAATACTAAAATACAATGACAAAAAATAATGCGTATCATGTCACACATGCCATCACTTAGGTGATTGGCTTATAGGGCACCTATAACTAGTAGTACCATTGCTTGCCTCCCTGCGGTACCACAGCTTGCTTGGGTGGTACTACTTGACATAGTCTCCCAAACTATGTCCTGGCGATACCACCGTCGGGTTTTTTTTGAAAAGTATATTTTGTACTTTTCAGCTCACAAGCAATTCCACCACCTGGCTCAACTTTAGGTCACTGAATTAGCCTTCCAATAGGCCCAATTCAGCCCTGATTCAGGCTCAATAGGCTTCTAATTAAGTTGGCATAGTTAAAACCAAAACTAACTCAATTAAACTCTAAACTACTTCGATCAAGCCACAACAAATAAAAATCATGAAGCCTATGTTTTCCGGCATGTCATTAGTTCATCCGACATTTCGTCCAAACTTCTAGCGCATCATACTTTCCTTCGGTGTATTGCCCGATCCATCGATATGTTGACCTCCCGCAACATTCCATCTTAGTGCAATGTCCGATCCTTCTAAATCGATGCTCGATCTCTGACATGATCCATTTCGGCCCAACGTCCGATTCTCCCACTTCAATCAATTTGCTTTTTCATGATCGAAGTTTGTCCTACGAGTAATAATATTTTACTTTTACTTATAAAAGAAAAAAGAAGTTTGTCCTACGTTATTTTTCTCAAACACTCATTAGTTCACAAACTCATCAATTAATTTCATTATTAAAATCCGAGATTCAACAACTACCAGTATTAGAACTATACAGTGTATGTCTAGTTAGTTTCCTACGATTACATCAAAGTTTTATATTGAGTCTCTATCTTTTCACATAGATAATGAATGAACTTATTAATCATTTATATGATAGACCCCATGGTATATGTTATTTACTGATGATATTATCTTATTTAATGAGAGCCTAAGTGAAATTAATTATAAACTTAACTTACAAAGATAATTCTTAGAAGTTAAAGGTTTTAGATTATGTAAAACTAAAACTAAATATATAAGATGCAATCTTAGTAATATTAGGAATAGATAGGAGAATATAGTTAAGTTGGATGAATAAAAAGTGTTTTTAAGTAAAAAATTTAGATATCTTGAATTAATTATTCAACAAGATGGAGAGATTTATACTGATATTTTTGAAAATAAAAATATAATGGTTAAAACGACAAGGAGTATTAGGAGTCTTGTATCATTATCAAATATCTTTGAGATTAAAAAAAAATTATAAGATAATTATGAAACCAATAATGCATGTGTATTGGGTAAAATCAATATATAAAAAATATTTGTATTATGATAGATACATGAGTTATAGAAAAAAATAATTTCGAAAAAATCATTTAAGATTATATGAATATTTACCTAGACAATTTACGAATGTAATAGTTAGAAGATGTAAAATGATAATTGATATTAATATTAAGAACTAGAGGAAAATCTATAAAGACCTTATTAAAAAATTAAAAAAAATTTAGGTACTATAAAATTAATTTTTTATGTATCAAAATAATTAAGATTTATAATTTTATTATTATTATAGGTGCCGTATAGTAAACAATAATCATGAAGAGTTTTTTTCTTCGATAAATTGTCCCATAAAATATAAAACTCTTTCTCCAACCCCCCTCTCGTTCATTTTTCACGTTTTCTCGGCGTTGGTGGAGCGCGTTTAAGATATAAAGCCCTTCGCTCCCTTCCCTCCCTCGTCTGTTTTTTGTCTAGGGTTTCATTCGCCACTTGGTCAATTGATCGAAACTGCTGGTCCGCTTGCGTGATAATAGATAGGAGGGATTTGTGATGGCGAGGAAACGGAAAACGGAGGAGGCGACGCCGCTGGACGAGGCGGACCGGACCCTCTACACCACCTTCCGCGGCGCCGCCAACTCCCTCTCCCAGCTCTACACGCAATCCGTGCACCACCAGGCGCTTTCCTTCCACGCCGGCGAGCGCCACGCCCTGGTTCCTCGTTCTCTCCCGTCCTTCTCTTTGCCCCCTCATCCTCGTGACTTGGTTCTTGTTCTGGTCGCACCTTTATGTTTTATGCTTCTCTGTTCTCCCGATCGACGGTGATCGATCCTGCGGGGATCTCGCTCTGATCCCTTTTTCTACTATCATGAGGTAAAAAGGTCGTCTCGTTTTGCTTCATGCGGATGCTATGCGTCGTACTTAGGTCTTGCTTGATTGGTTTCTCTTCTTAAGACAATGCATTATGTTCGGTTATTTTATTCTTGAAAGATCTTTTTTGTCAAACGAAGAAAGGCTGCTATGTTTGTGAATCATTATTTGATTCTTTTGTACGGGAGCGATCAAATACTTCTACGAGTGTATGTTTGTTAAATGAACTTTATTTTTGCATTTGTTTGTTAAATGAACTTTGCGATTTCCACAATCAGTTGCACCTTTTCCCTGTCATGATCACTGTGCTTAGATTCGGATTGTAGACCATCATTCTTTACGATCATGTGTTGCAATCATCAATACTGGGAAGTGGAAACTATCTGTGCCTGCGATTGTGATTTATATCTTTTGTTGATCCATTTAATGGGGTCCTTCTGTTTTTTTGACTTAGATATGCTCTTCTCCCTAATCACTACCTCCCTGTTCGGCAACTGTTCCTCTGAAATAGGGGGTCTTATTCTTTAACCTCATAAGAGAGCGACAACATTTCCTAATTCAGCTTTACAACATTGACGGCGAGATGCATTATGCATTGCCATAACTCATGGCTTTTCCTATATGCACTTTGTTTGTCACAGTGTAGTAATAAAATCCAAGTTCTTTTTCCTGTTTTAACTTGGGAATGTGTTAACTTCATAAGACAGCAAACTTTCCAAACCATGAGTCATTGTTTGGACCTATGAAAGCTGTTTACATTCTCTTGTTGTGGGTTTTCTTAGTCATTTTAATACAGCAACCTTGATGTTGCATTATATCGTTGAACAATTTCTTACTTGATCTTAAACTAAGAACCTGGAATGTTATAAAACAGGGGGTAAAAAGAAGTAAAATGCTCCATGTACTAGTCACTAGAGATTGTAGCAGAATCCATCCCTCAAATCTTGTCTAAGCTAAGCTTGGAATCTCTTAAACTGAGCGAATTTCCCCATTAGGTCATTGGAGCTTTGCCTCCCAATTTGTATGTGATTTCTTTGGTTCCACGTTTTGTGCTGTTGCTTGTAGGTAACACATTTCCTTATTTTGAACTGTCTTCCAAATCTGAGGACTAACATGGGAAAAAAAATCAATAGATCAGCAGGCATATCATGCATTTTTATCTTTAATATTTCCTTTACTAGCTGGTCTTAAAGTTGCTTAAGTCTGTTAAATTAGATGCATAGTTTATAGAAACTCACAAAGCTAATTTTAATATTCATTAACACAGGATAAGCTCTGCCAGTGGATTTCGAGTCAGGATGAAATTGGATCAAGGTTGACTGTAGCTGACATTGCCACCCATATTCAGGTTTTATCATGATTGTTTGCTGGTTGGCTTTTCCGCATCTTCTGCTTCATTTATTTGTTTCTGCTTATTCATCTAGTGAAGCAACTAGACAAATTTGGTGGTTGCCATACCCCATTCACCATATATATATATATATATATATATATATATATCAGTTCATGATTTTGTTATGATTGTGTACCTAGTTGTGTTTTTGGAATTGGTTTCAGAAATATGTTAACATTCAAAACTAGCAGTGTTTTTTAATATACTTGTTCGGGTCCTGAAGAGGAATGTCAAGGAATGTACATCATATGCATAGATCTATACTTAGTCAAGAGACATTTGGGACTGCTGATATTTCTTTTCTTCAGAAGAAATGGAGGATAAGATTTTACTGCATTTAGATTTAGGAAAAGTTGAAAATGTACCAGGGGAAGGGGAGGGAGTAGGGAAAGGAGATGAGTTAGGAGAAGAGGAGAGTGAAAAAAAGGTTCAAGGAGATCAGCATGTGGTTGGCAATTTAGACACCTCATTTTTCTACTAGGACCGAAGAACATTTTAACATGGTTTGCTTGATCTCTCATATATGATTCATTGGATGTTTTTAAGCAGTTTGCTATTCCTTTAAATGATTTTGAGTTAGAGAAACTATTATGTGAACTAATTTTCTATCATTGAGTCATCGAGTCACATTAGTTAAGTCAATTTCTAGGATGACTTTCTAATTTTCTCACCAAACATAGATACTATATGTAGCAAGGTTTAGATATCAGTCTGATACCAAGTTTAGTAAACTATCAGACTAGAATGGTACCAATATACTGAGGGGTATAAAAGATCTGTATCATCAAGTATCATTGAACATAATACTTAAGAAAAACGAAATTAAACTCTATGTATAGTGGTATTAAGCTGTGTTTTGTTATATATACTTGGTTAGACCTGTAAATACTGATCAATACAATTGGGTCCAACTGGTATTTATGATATACGAACATAATCTAATATATCAATTGGGATATTCCATGTTTGTCGAGTTATTTTATAATAATAAAAGAATTAATCGTGTATTCTGGTGTCAGTTTTCCTTTGTGTGTTACTTGTTCAAAGTTCATGATATGAGCTTTTAGAAAATGTACCAATGTCACTTTTCAATTCAATATGCAGCCAACTCATTCTCAACTGTGAATGAATTTATTTGAGTTGTAACTACTTGAGGAGAAAAATAGTTTCAAGGAGAAGTTAAACGTTAATTAACAATCCTGCATATGCTTACAACTTAATACTTCTTGTTGCCATCACATTATGGTGATCAGCAGTAAAACACAGATATCTTTCGGCAAAATTCTGCCTGGTGTTAACATGTGACAAGGATTCGGGAGAACAGAGAACTATATCACCATGTCACACAGGAGCTAGATGTCTTTCAGCATCAGGCTGCATACTACTTTTTATCTTTTATGAATTTGGTCTTTCTAATTAGCATTCTGGGGAATCAAAGTAGATCATTTTCTAGAGTTTTATTTACTTGATCTGCACAAATAGTGATTTATGATTGCTGATCTTCCAAATAAAAAAAATTTGATGTGGCCAATTAGATCGATAAGGAGGTTATCATAGTTATTTTGTATGGTCATACTTTTTGTATTGCTTGGATGTTACGTGGTTGCTTATGATCTTGTTTTGCTATTGAAGCAACAAGATGCCTGTCTCCATAAATACATTTTTATTCTGTCAATTTCTCATTTTATTAGCAGGATAAATACATTAATCATGGTTTTGCTTTTTGAGCATTTGTAAATTTTCAATTGAGAATATACTTTTCATGCAGAATGAGATGGACTTTGAAGTAGAGAATCCATCAACATCACCAATATCGGAATTCCAACAACAAACCCAATCCACAACGCACTTTATGAACTCGAGCGCCCAACCATTGTTTGATCTATCTTCTCAGGTATCAACCGGTTGTGTCCCTCCTAGTGGTGACTCTGATCAAGCCAAAAACTGTGTTTTCTCAAATCCACTTTACGGTCCTGCTCGTGGGAGCTTTCAGCATTATCACCTTGCTCAGGGATGTGGTGTTTATGCAAATGGTGGGGCTAGAAATCATGATCCCAACCACAATCAGGAGCTTAATTCTCTCAGATCCAACGAATCATCTATGGATATGAATCTAGATAGTCCAACCCATCAATCTTACTGTTGAGGTGATAACTTTTGTAGTTCCAAGGATTAATTATAAGTTTCTAGGGATTAAAATGTAAAAGTTGAGTTTTGATACCTGTCCTACGGGGACGATAATGATATAGTAATAATGCAAGTTTCTAATTGGGCAGCTGTTTCATCTCCTCGATGAAATTCAAGGATCTATTTGTAATTAATAATTTTTATAGATTAAAATATAAAATTATAACTATATATATATATTATATATATATATATATTAAATATATTATATATATATATTAAATGAGTTGATTTTCCATTCTCTCATTACCCTTTATATAAAGAATTAGTATTTTCATAAAATTACAACGATTTAAAAACTATATTAGATCAAATCTATATTAGAAATATGTTTAACTTACAATGCAAGGGAGAGTAATAGACAATTAAATTTATATGAGTTTGATAAATATATATCGAATTTATAGTGGTTCGGTTATCGCGACCTATGTTCATTCTTGATTCATCTTCCGTCAAGGTTATCGGTATTCACTAACGATTTTTTTTTAATAGACGAAGATCAATTACCCTCTTTATAACTCTTTCTCCTTTTTATAAGCTTAGGAGAGAATCTTCATATCTCTCTTTTACAATAAACCTCACTCCTCTCTTATAAAACCTTTAATTTTAGGAGAAAGATACTCTAAACTTTAAAAGAGATTACAACACTATTTTTTCAAGGATTCTTTCTCCGTTTTTACTCTTTTTCTTGCTTTCCCAAGTATGAATAACTGGGGTATTTATAGACCCAAAATAGTTTAAAACATGGAGTAAAAAAAGATCTTATATCGGGTTTTCGGGGTACTGCCAGTACCACTGCCTGTAGCATTGCCAATTAATAGTACCATCGCCCAATCTGGGTGGTACCACCGCCTAACAGTTAGGGAGATTGTGTTTGGGCGATACCATCGTCGGGTCATTTGGGAAACGTACACTTCATATGTTCCAGCTCATAGGCGGTTCCATCGCTTGTTTTGGCGATGCCACCACCTGACCTAACTTTGGATCACTGAATGGGCCTCTCAATGGGCCCAACTGAACCCTAGATCAGGCCCAATATGCCCCTAATTGAGTTGGCATGATTATACTTAAAACCAACTCAATTACAACCTAAACTACTGTGATCAAGACACGATCGATTAAAAGACAAATAATACTATGTTATCTGGCATGTCATTGGTCCATTTGATGCTTCTTTCGAACCTTTAGCGTATCGTCCTCTCCTTTAACGTATTGCTTGATTGACATGTTGACCTCCCACAACATCCAATCTCTTAGGTATAATTTTTGATCCTTTTGGCTTGATGCCCAAACATATGGCACAAAGTCTTTCTGGTGCGTCGATCGATCTTCTGACTTGACGTTCAATTTTCTAACATGATCCATTCCGAACTTATACGTTTGATTCTCCTATTTTAATCGATTTGTTTTTCTATGATTGAAGTTAGTTCTACGTCACTCAAACATTGATTAGAGTATAATTTTATTAATTGATTTCATCATTAAAATCATTAAAATATGAAATTCAATATTTACTACTCTTAATTAATAGCAAAAATCGGAGCACAAAGAAAAGAAAGAAAAAGAGAGGGAGAGGAAGGGAAGAAGGAAAGATGATGAAATAGAGGGGAAAGAAAAAGGGGAAATATGTAATTTTTAATTTTTATTTGCAAAAAGGTAAGAGATGTATTAAAATAAAATAAGAGATGTTACAATATGATATTGACATGTTTCACTACTTGAACACGTATTAAAGAGAAAGAACATGGGGTGATACGACAAATAAGCTGACAAAAACAGGATAAAGCAAGACTCCAATATATCGGAGACAACTAGTAACAATGTCGGATTGTGGCGTTGATGAAAATTCGCATCTACTCAAGAAGTGTTTGCATCGTTACGCTCCCTTTGGTAAGGCAAATAACTAGGCAAGAAGGGTAATCTATCAGGCTGCATGAGGATTTCTCCTACTCGATTAGGAAGGTGTGAGATAAAAAAAACACATCACAAACATCATTGCAAATGTTTGAATGGATGAGTTTGAAGAATCTATATTTTATTTCATGGTACCATGATGAATAACTTGTAGTTCATTAAAAAAAAGAGGGGGGGGGGGGTGGAGATGGATGCTTGATATAATAACCTAAGCCCATGAAATTATATATTAAAACATCTGTATTAATAACAATTTAGTCATGTTCCAAAGGTTTCATCGATACCATATATGAGTTGGTAACTAGAAAGGGTTTAGTAATCTATCTATCTTATAGTTCTTAGCATTATCATTACGAATGCTGATAGTGGAACAAAATCTACAATCGGCATCATTTAAGATGTAGGATATGATAATACTAGCTAATTTGCTATTATTATAAAAAGAGACGATTTCTTTGTGCCGGGAGATAAAATAGAGATTTTATCATATAAAACTTTCTGGTAAGATTAAAAAACAATCAAAGAATAATCTATTCTTCTCTTCTCTTGAGCCCATCCAAGAGGAGAGTGAGACCTGTCAGATTTCTATCGAGTAATTGCATCCAATATATTGTATTCTCCTCTTTCAGAGTGGCAAAAGAAACAAGATCATGTGTGGGTAACCTATCAAGAAATGTAAGCCTAGTAATAAATGAAAATTTTAGAATATGACTCTTGAACCATATCGTTAAGTACTCTCAAGGGGGACATGGTTGATGAATCTAACAAGTTATAAGTTAATTGGTGCATGAATCCATGTGATATGGTCACTTGGATAATTTGTTACACAATTAATATCCTTCAATTTATTATAAATCGATGCAAGGTAGGAGAATGAGAATGAGAATGGGATAATCAACTTCTCATGCCCCATCATACTATAATTTAAAAACCCAGCCATAGGATTAGACCTATATTCAAAAGATAGATATACTTTCATCCATAATAAGATGGAAAAACTATTTGTGGTGTCAAGAGCCTAATCAATCAAGATCCATCACTAATGAGATATAGAATAAGAGAGTCAGCAAGCACTTTGGTGTAGAAAACACTATTAAAATTTGAAGACATAGAGGTCGGAGAGTGTCAGGTCCATATAGTTCATCGTTATAGATATCTATTAGAAATCTAGTTGACCCATGAAGAATCCTTCTCGGATGCAATGGCTTGGAGATATCTCATTAGGCAACGCTTGATTGAGGGTACAAATACTATAAATTCCAAGGTTGCTTTCCTCTTCGTAGAATAAATGACTGTCCAATAGACTTTATGAAATCCCTTACAGTTATCTCCTGGTCCAAAGAAATCAAGTAATAAGCTGCTCAACACGGGACACTTCCTTTTGAGAAAGTTAAAATGAAGTACACTAACACATAATTTTCCCATGAATAATAGTTTGGATGAGTTCAACTCAACCCGTATAAGATAGAGACTTACTCTTCCAACCTTCAATATGTAAAAAGATAAAGTCCATAAGAGGAAGATAGTTCATAAATGTGAGCCTTTTTGGTGATAAGTGGAACTTAAATAAATCTAACTAAAAGATTTTTAATAAGCATGTGAAGAAGATGTTTGTAAATTTTTAATGATCACGTAACAAAAGGATCAATGTGGTTTATTATGGACAAAAGTCCTTACAAATACCTATATGATACTATTATGGGGTAAGGCAATAAACCAGACAGTACCCCAAAGGCCAATTCAGCCATGTAGCACTCGGGTAGCTCTATGATGTTGTGTTGGCTGATATTCTGTATCACTTTATGAAGCTAGAAAACCCTCAAAATGACTACCTAGATGATTTTTTTTTATATTATTTTACCTCTATATGATGACTGCACATAAATTATGTTTACAAGACTAAAACAACCACAAAATTCAATCAAAATAGAATTATAAAGCCTATTCCAAGCCCTCTATATGCTATGTAAAACATGAAAATATGAACATACACAAACATTATATCGAACATATTATGTATAGACTTACTTCGACATCCTCATCAAAGCATTTAAGAATGTTGCATCTTCAATCCTCTACTTTAGCTATAATGAACCTTTCGGCTTCTAGTTGCTCTCCGTTGTTATTGGCTAACATTGTTTTAATTCACCAATGACTCTAACACTAGTGTAGGGTCAATCGAGTTGTATTGATTTTTATTGATTCCTACTATTCCTCTAGATGAAGGAAAAAATCTTCCTCATATGTGCTAGTCTCTCAAACATCTTACGCTTCTTGAACTAGATGAATAACTATTAGAGTTTTAAAGTTCTTCTTGAACTATATGTGCTAGTCTCTCAAACCTTCCTCGTAGACTTTCAATTTTGAGGTCTTTCCTCTGTAAAATTTATTCATTAATTCCTCTTCTGCTTAATCATTGTCTTTAAGTAGGTTTATATCACTTTCGATTTTGATTGATATTCTATTAGAAAATAAAGTAGACAATCTACTCTCGATTGAATCAATCACCATTAGTAAGGATTTAATAACTATTGTTTATCATTGCATATCTTTAAAGGGTATTTGAACAAATATAAAGCTTCTCAATTGGATAAATAAGAGAATTAGGATACTCAATTTCACTTGAGAAGGTAAAGGTTACTTAATCTCCTCGAGGATTATGCTTTATGCAGTAAGCTAATTATTAACCTTCACATACTCTTTGCTCTCACTTCTGAAGTGCTTTAAGTGTTTGCACTCCTTGTGTTAAGTTAACTACTATAATTTACCTTCTTATTGTTATTAAACTTCTAGAATGCAAGAAGTTTTATCCACAAAGAGTCAAATTTTAACTCAACTTAAAGCAAGTCTTCGATAGTTTTGGTTTTCTCTCTGATTATACTACCTTCTCGATCATTTTTGCTACCTACTCCTTTGAATAAAAAAGGTACATCAATATGTACTTCGTACTCCATTCCTTAATCAAGTACTCTTGTATTGATCATTAGTCTCTCACTTTTGGCTATATTGATGAGAAACTTGTCGACACTGATCTTAAAAATTTCTCTAGCCTATACTCCTCTACCTTGTCTCATACTTAGAAATTTATCTTTGTATTTTTTACATTCTTGGCCTCTTTCACGACCATACGCTCTTTCTCAATGAGAGCAAGGAACCAATAACTCTATAGAAGTCTCGCCTCTATAATACCGTGGCATTGTCATGCTCATTGCTCTATTATTTAGTATCTCATATCTACGTAACTTTCTATATGATCGATAGATCCGCCTCTATGACACTATAATACTACTCCAAGTCCATCTCCATCCTAATCGACACTTGGTTTCTAGTAGCTATGTCCCTTTGGACTTGTCATTGTTTCCTTGCTCCTTTCGACCACATACTTCAACATATTTATATTTGTCGAGCAGTTTTCCTTATTTAATAAAAAAATAAACTACAACTCCCCCTCTACCATCATATTATAGGAATCATGAAGATTTTATTCTCCTTTGCATCATTGTTAGTAATATTCACTCTCTCAGCCTTGTCGTTCGACTTATCAAGAAACCTCGAATGAATATGAGCTCTAGAGTAGTCCAACTCTCTTGCCACTCTAATTATACCTCTATATGATCAAGTTTTCCCTCATGGGACTCATTGGTATTTGCACTCAGAATTTTTTCTTGGTGGTACATAACCACTATATACTGATGACCAAAACTTTTAGTCGATGCAAAATTCAATGTATGTATGGAAGACCTGTCTTTATGATACCATGACATTCACTCCTTGAATCCATAGCCTTCTTATCGTCATATTACTTGCTGAAGTGAAGCTCCCAACAGCTCCTAATCATACCTCTGTATGACTAAATCCCTCACAGAACTTCTCTTGTGTTGTTAGATTACCTTGAACTATTCCATCATAATCTGTTTCACAATGTCACCTCCCAGTAACATCTCAAGTACATTTTGATCTTTGTGTGATGAACTTAGACTATGATCTCCTTATATGTGGCATTTGCTAACACGTTACAAAGCCTTCATTACTTTCGATTATATTTATTTTTTTGGCAATCGACCTTCGTCCACCCACTCTTGGGTCACACACAGATGAAGCACATCTTTGGGATAGTTTGTCATCTAATAACTCTTGAAGGCCACCAATTTTATTGAAATTAGTGCATCATTATTGAGATCCTAAGCCCTTGCCCCTAGAACAATCTCTACTACACATAACTTTCTTTGTAGCAACTCGAATGATAGCATTACAATATATTTTTCAAGAGTACCATTTTCATATTCTCTTACACTATGTCAAGGCCTTTTGACTCCAACTTCACCTCCATAAGTTGAGTTGCTTTAGTCCCTCCATCAATTGCTTCGTTAAGATAAAGTATATATGCCTCGAAGCTCTATTTGACTTTGGTACTATGCAAGATAAGCCCACTCCATTAGAACGAGAAATCTATGGAACGATATAATCCCACTCTTTCCTTTGCAAGAGTTCATATCCTTGACCTTTGTCGAATGAAAGTTTTGCACTCTATATTTCATTTTCTATATTGACTCCTTTCATATAGATTGAGAACTTCACCAAGTTTCACCTAAGTTGCTCTACTCATCAGTTTACATTGAGTTAATAGTGGCTCTCATGCCTAACATTCCATGAGTCAACCCTTCGTTAAATTTAATTTTCACATTGACTCTAAGTGTGTCTTTATTTGTGTAGCTTTAGATCACTTGCTCACTTGATCTCACAATACTTCCACCAATGCATTATCTCGTGCGAGATCGTATGATGACTCCTTATTGCTTGCTTGATCCATTGAACCCCAAAGAGCTTCCAACTTGAGGTACTTCTCTTAACATGTGTGGTCTATTACACATGAATCTGCCTTTAGAAAATTGGAACTTATCCCTTGTGAATACTTATTTCGTAAGAATAACTTTCTGTTAGGATCATAATGGCACTAAGAGAAGGGGTGGTGGTGGAGCTGAATTAGTATTAACCAAAATGTGAGTAACAAAAAATTTGAATTGATTTTAAAGTTCGATCGATAAATCTATATCAAAAACATAATTAACCAAAAATGTGAGTAAAGGTTACAAGTAAAGTAAATGAGTAAGCAACAACAAATCAAAAGTAATAGAATAAATGTAAATTGATTTATAATAGTTCGGTCTTCCTGACCTATGTCTACTCTCGATTTCTCTTCTCTCGAGACTATTGACTTTCACTACCGATTATTTCTAATGGGCAAAGATCAACTACCCTTGTTACAACTTTTTTTTCTTTTAACAGGCTTAGGAGAGAACCTCTACACTCATACTTTTATAAGATATCTTACCTCCTATAACTTAGAATCACCTTTAAATTCAAGGAAGAAGAGACTTAAACAATGTTTAAAGAGAGAGTTTATAACACTTTTATGCTTAGAAATAGGTGCTTCAACAACCAAGCTTGAGTGGGGTATTTATAGGCCCCAAAACACTTAAAGAATGAAGCTAAAAATTTAAATCCCCAAAATTTTGGGGTATTGATATTAGGTGGTACTACCATCATAATAGGACCGTAAATCATAGCTTAAGTAGTATTATCGCTAGCCTAGGTGGTACTAATGTCGGTATGAGTGGTACTACCATTGAAAACGTTAAAAAAGCACAAACAATGCTTTTCGACTGACTTAGGCGGTACTACTACTTGGATGTCATAGTACCACCACCCAAGCCTTATTTAGGCCACCTCTTTGGCTTTCTAATAGGCCTAATTCGAACCTAGCTTAAGCCCAATGGATTCTTTGATAAGTTGGCATGATTTCTACCTAATATAAGCTCAATTTGACCCAAAAAGACCTCGATCAATATTTTAACAATCCAATTATATATTTGGTACAATTAAGAAGCTTTCAGTATAATGTATACAATTTCAACATGTCGTTCAATCTTTCGGCACTTCGTTCGAATCTCTGACATATCATTCTTTCCTTCGATATATCGCTTGATCTATTAGTATGTCAACTTTCTCACGACATTTGATTTTTTGGCATAATACCCGATCCTTTTGACACAATGCTTGAACTTATAGCATAAAGTCCAATCTTTAACATGTTAACCAATTCTTCGACTCAACATCCAATTTCCAATACAATACTTTTCCTAGCACAATATTTAATTTTTTTGCTTCAACAATTTGCCCTTTGATTATTTGAGTTCGTGATCGAAGTATTTCCTGCATTATTTATGTTAAAAGTATACTAGTCTATAAACGCATTAATTGATTTCATCAAAAAAATCTAGGATCCAATAATCTTTCCCTTTTGATAATGACAATCAATTGATGATGAGGTTTTAACAAAACTCTCCTATCTATTTATCATTTTAATATGATAAACTTAAACTTAAATGATCATATATTCTTTTAAATACATATACTAAATTCAAGGTGAAAGAAATTTGGACTTATCGATAATATGATTCAATTATCAAGCTTAAAAATAAATCTTCAATCAAGTTTCAAATTTCAAGTTATAATCATTTCAAGTTTCAAATTTTAATAATTATCAATGTGTAATATCAATCAAAATATAACTATAAGTTAACCATTTACATAATTGAAAATCATAAGTAAGATATTATGATTCTTTATGTTCATGTATGAGTCACCATTTCTCCCCCGTGGTTAATAAAAAAATATGCTTCTCTCTCTTAATTAAAAAAAAGAGTTATTATTTTTCTCCCTTTGTCATCAGTAAAAAGAAAATAGTGATATTTGTTAGGATTGAGTCGGCACTAAGAGGGGGGGGTGAATTAGTGCAGCAGTAAAATTATATCGGTTTGAAAATCTTCATACGATAAAAACATATTGAAAAAAATGCTTAATTTGAAAGCATACGAAAGCGTAGTAAAAGTAATAATTTAGTTTGCAATATAAGGATAAAGCATGAAGGAAATGCAAATCATATTTTAATAGTGGTTCGGTCGTCGTGACCTACATCCACTCTCGATTCCTCTTCACTCAAGGCCACCAGCTTCCATTACCGATCTTCTTTCCATGGGCGAAGATCAACTACCTTTTTACACCCCTCTTCTTCTTTTCACCAGTTTAGGAGATAATATTTTATAAGCACTCACTCCTCCCTAAATAGAAATCTAAACTTAGAATTAGAGGAGGGGATCTCTCAAGTGATTGCTACAGCATTTTCCCACTTTTAGGCTCTTTGTGCTTGTATGTGTTAACTAGGGATGAGAGGGGTATTTATAGGCCTCAAGTGGATTCAAACTTGGAGCCTAAAAGAGTCTCATCCCCGATTTTTGGGGTACTACCGATACCACCGCTTGTGCTGGGCGGTACCATCGCTTGCAGCATTGACACTAGGCAGTACCACCACAATACACAATCTTGAAGATTGTGTCTGGGCAGTATCACTGCCAAGTCTGGGCAGTGCCACCACCTGACACAATCTTGAAGATTGTGTTTGGGCGGTACCACCGCTAGACTCTACTATAGGGCACTGAATAAGCAAAACTATAGGCCCAATTCAGCCTTGATTCAGGCCCAATTGGCCCCTAATTAAGTTAGCATTGTTTCACCCTACTACTGACTCAATTAGACCTAAACTAACTCGATCTAGATAAATTATTATAGGCATGAATCCTATGTTGTCCGGCATGTCATTGGTTCATTCGGTGCTTTGTCCGATCCTTCAGCACATCATCCTCTCCTTCGACATATTGCCCAATCGGCATGTTATCTTCCCACAACATCCTATCTCCTTAGCGTGATGTCCGATCTTCTTTGCTCAATGCTCGAACTCATGGCACGAAGCCTTCTGCTGATACGTCGACCGATCCTCCAGCCTGACATCCAACGGCCCAACGTCTGATTTCTCCTACTTTAATCAATTTACCTCTCCTTGATCGAAGCTAGTTCTATGTCACTTAAACGCACATTAGATCATAAACACATCAATTGATTTCATCATCAAAATTCGAGATTCAACAATCTCCCCCTTTTTGATGATGACAACTAATTGATGATGGAGTTTAAATTAAACTCCCCCTATCAATATGCTATATTGATATAAACTTGAATTTAAGTCAAAGCAATATTTCATCATGAATATATGCAACACATTATATGTATATCATTGCATTGCATTGCATGCATCATTATCATAAGTTTTGCATGCATCATCATTAATATTTCAAATCATCATGGAATCAAAATATCAAAGTATATTACATCCTACCATGTATGATTCTATATAATCATATCTTCTCCCCTTTTGTCATCAACAAAAAGAAGAAGTGCAACTATCAAGTTTTAGAGATATACAAGTTTTACAACATACAAGGTAGCAACAATTTTATGTTGTGCAAGTTTGCAAATTTTACTTCTTGAGATAGGCAATATAGCACTTTTGCTTCTCTTGAGATTGCAAGCTAGCAATTCTTGGTGATGTTCAAGATAGTAAGTTCTTTTTTCTCTTTTGAGAAGTGCAAGCTAGCAATTTTGCTTCCTAGCAAGTTTTTCTCCTTGCAATTTGTAAGCTAGCAAGTGTTACATCATATTAGAACATGCAAGCTAGCAAATTTTATATCATTTTAGAGTATGCAAGCTAGCAAATTTTATACATATGAAAGTTAACAAAATTTTATATCTTTTGAGATGTGCAAGATAACCTATTTTTGCATCTTCTTGAAATGTGTAACTTAGTAAACATTGCTTCTCTTGAGATTTGCAAGATAGCACTTCTTGCTTCTCTTTTGAGATGAGCAAGCTAGCAAATTTGCCTCTCTTTGTGATGTGCATGCTAGCATGATTTGCTTCTTTTTGAATTGTACATACTAGCAATTCTTTCTCCCCCTTTGTCATTAACAAAAAGAGGGGAATAACAATACAATGGTGCAATTCATTTCTATTTACATCAATTTTTAAATTATGAAAAAGATAAGGTATCATTCTTATTTTAATATGTCATAATTGAGATAAACCTTGAATTCCAATTGAATTCAAGTCAAAACAATTTTAATCATGATTCATATCATATGCAATACATCATATACATTATTATAATAAAATCATAAGTATTGCATGCATCATTCCAAATCATAAATATTTCACATTATGATGGTATCAATTTGTCAAATTACATTACATCCTACCATGCATGATCATAACTTTTTATTTGTATTTATCAACATAATATCATGAGTATTGCATAATTTCATATCATCACATGAAGGATAACAAGAAAAATTTGGTGATGAGATATACTTCATGAATACAAGGAATTATAAAAATCATAATATAAAAGATAAGATCATGTGAATACCAAGAGACATGATTCATTTTGATAAATATCCTCTTTAGTGAATAGCAAAAAGAACCAAGGAGAAAATGATCTAAAAAATATTTCAAGTATCAAATATCGAGAAATCAAAATCGTGATTTGGATTAATAACTCATTCAAATCTAAGTCATCAAAATCATAGTTCAAGAGATTTATAAAATAACATAAATATATTAATTAATCTATTTTTTAAAAAATCGATAAAGTATAGAAAAAGAAATATTTCAAGGAGAAAGCTTTCCTCTTTTTAGTGTTTCAATTCATATGTTTGATTTTATATAAGCATGCCCAAATTTTTATACCAAATAAAAACATGCATCAACGTTTAAAACTAAAAAAGAACTTTTATTATGGCAAAGATCGATAATCCATAAATCACCATAATCATTATGCATAATTTTGAAATATAAACTCATTAAGCATGATCATTATGCATTATTAGATCATCAAGCATGGTTTCATTGAATATAAGGCATTTTTAATCAAAATCGAAAAGCTATACAGAAATCATCAAAATACACATTATTGCTTCTTAAGAACATACATAAGATTAATCTTATTTGATGTACAAGCATTATATTTATATCTAACAAAATGTCATTATCATTTTCATGAAACATGCAATTATCGTTACCATTTTCAAAATTACTAGCATGATCCCAATATTTTTTTTATTTTTAACAATTTACATATATTTTTTCTAAACTAATTTAAAAATAACTCATGAAATGCATTAAGTAATTTCAAAATAAAGCAAAGGGGTTTTGGTTACCTCGTTGTCGAAAGCCGTTAAGGCATAGACTGCCACCTTGCCTTTGTTGGTTTATTCTTCATCTTTGAATGAACTTGATTCATCCCAAGCCACTTTGAGTGTTTTCTTATTCTTTTATATATTCTTCTTTTTAGGTTTATTTTTGTTCTTTGATTCTTATTTTAATAATTTTTTAAGCTTTATTGTGAAGAGTTCAAGGTCATCATCATCATCATTTGAGCCATCACTCAAGTGGTATTCTATTGTTCGAAGTACCAAATCCTTCATGTTCTTTGGAAGGTAGTTTTCATGTTAAATACAAGTCATTTCATAAGTTATCAAAGACCCGATAAGTTCTTCAATCGGAAAATGGTTTAAGTCCTTTGATTCTTGTATTGTCATTTCTTTCGAATCCCAATTTTTAGAAAGAGATCGCAAAACTTTATTAACAAGTTCAAGAATCGAAAAACTTCTATCAAGTGCTTTTAAACCATCGACAATATCTGAAAATGAGTGTACATATCTCCAATGATTTTACTTAGTTTCATACGAAATAATTCAAAATCCAACATCAAAAGATTAATCTTCGAATCTTTTACTCTACAAGTGCCTTCGTGAGTGATTTCGAGTGTGCGCCAAATATCAAAAGTCATTTCACAAATATATACTCGATTGAACTCATTTTTATCTAAAGTGTAAAATAAGGCATTAATAGCCTTTGCATTTAAAGAAAAAGTCTTCTTCTCCAACTCATTTCAATCGTTCATTGGAAGAGAAGACCTTTCAAATCCGTTTTCAATAATATTCCATAAATCAAGGTTCAAGAAAAGCAAGAAAACTCTCATTTGAGTTTTCCAATAAGTGTAGTTCGTCCCATTGAACATGGGAGGATAAATAATAGAATAGCCCTCTTGAAAGTCGAAAAGAGCCATTTCTCTTGGGTATTAAACCAAACGAAACGTGGCTCTGATATCAACTGTCAGGATCAAGTCTACACTAAGAGGGGGGGGGAGGGGGGGGGGGGGGGGTGGGTGTGAATTAGTGTAGCGGTAAAATTATGTCGATTTGAAAATCTTTGTACGATAAAAACGTATTAGAAAGATGCTTAACTTGCAAGCATATGGAAGCGTAGTGAAAGTAAGAATTTAGTTTACAATATAGGGAAAAAGCATGAAAGAAATGCAAACTAGATTTTTATAGTGGTTCGGTCGTCATGACTTACATCCACTCCCGATTCCTCTTCACTCGAGGCTATTGGCTTCCACTATCGACCTTCTTTCCAAGGACGAAGATCAACTACTCTTTTACACCCCTCTTCTCCTTTTCATAGGTTTAGGAGACAACCTTTTAGAAGCACTCACTCCTCCATAAATAGAATTCTAAACTTAGAACTAGAGGAGGGGATCTCTCAAGTGATTGCTATAGAGTTTTCCCACTTTTAAGCTCTCAATGCTTGTGTGTGTTAACTAGGGATGAGAGAGATATTTATAGGCCTCAAGTGAATTCAAACTTGAAGCCTAAAAGAGTCTCATCCCTAGTTTCCGGGGTACTGGTGGTACCATCGCCTGTGTTGGGCGTTACCACCGCCTACAACATTGACACTAGGCAATACCACTGCCCAGTTTGGCAGTATCATCACTTGACACAGTCTTGAAGACTGTGTCTAGGCAGTACCATCGCCCAGTCTGGTTGATACCATCACCTGATACAATCTTGAAGATTGTGTTTAGGCAGTGCTACTACCAGACCATGCTACAAGATACTGAATGAGCCAAATAATAAGACTAATTCAGCCTTGATTCAAGCCCAATTGGCTCATAATTGAGTTGGCATTGTTTCACCCCAATACTGACTCAATTAGACCTAAACTAGCTCGATCTAGACAAATTATTACAAGCATAAATCCTATGTTGTTTGGCATGTCATTGGTTTATTCGACGCTTCGTCCGATCCTTCAGCGTATCGTCCTCTCCTTTGACATATTGCTCAATCGACATGTTGTCTTCCTGCAACATTCGATCTTCTTGGCGCATTGTCTGATCTTCTTGGCCCGATGCCCGAACTCATGGCATAAAGTCTTCTGCCAATACGTCGATCGATCCTCTAGCCCAATGTCCAATCTTCTCACATGTTCACTCTGGCCCAACGTCTAATTCCTCCTACTTTAATCAATTTACCTCTCATTAATGAAGCTAGTCCTACATCACTTAAACGTATATTAGTTCACAAATACATCAATTGATTTCATCATCAAAATTCGAGATTCAACAATATCATGGTTGTTAGGACCGTAAAGGCACTAAGGAAGGGGGGGGGGTGCGATGAATTAGTGCTTTTAAAAAATTACGATTTAAAAACTCATTCGATCAAACCCGTATGGGAAATATGTTTAACTTAGAATGTAAGTAAAAGTAGTGAGCAACTAAATCAGTAAGCAATTAGAATGAAAAGCACAAAGGAAATGTAAACTAGATTTACCACGGGTTGTGATCTCTTTGATCAAGTGGAACCTCCTTAGAACGTGCTTAGACTTCTAATGAGACCTGGGTTCCTTTTGCTTGAGCAATCGCCATGTTATTATCGTAATATAAGGGAATCAACTCTTCAGTGCCTAGTATAACTCCCAGATCTGCGATGAACTTCTTCATTTAGACTCCCTATTTTATTGCTTCTCCCGTAGTAGTGTACTCCACCTTAGTGGTCGAGTCATACCTTGAGTTCAGGGTGAACACATACCTTGAGTTCGACCTGCTATCATTGATATCAAACTGAAAACTTGAATCTGTATAGCCCACAACCTTGAGACTACTTCCTCCAAATATTAATAAAAGATCGTTAGTTCTTCTTAAGTACTTAAGGATATACTTTACTACTAGTCATAGGTGTCCTAAAAGCCAATCAAATGAGTGATGACACGTGTGACTTGACACGTAGTCTTTTTACTTATTATTATTATTTGGTATTTTATCACTTTATATTGCATGTTGCTTGAATATATTATGATGTCCATTGATTTGTGTAACGGGAATCAGATCGTGATAAGATTACGATAATGAATCTAATTTGCCTTTAAGCACAGATCCTAAATCATCCCGATCATAAGTTGCTCGGGAGAGACATCGAGATAATAAGACAGACTGTTATGTTGTATACCCATCCATATAATGGATGCAGTTGATCTTGTAGTTACTGATGTGGGGACATTAGGGATACAATATAGGTGCTCATTGGAGAATGAGTTCACTAATTGATCTGCTTATGGAATGTTGCACAGTTGATGATGCCTTATTGTCAGATAGCGATTTCGTAGTCCCAGTGGTGTATCTGGTCCTGAGACTTGAGACCTCAAGGATGTCCTATATAAGTACTCCACTCTTTGATTCCAGACTTATAAGTCTGAAGGTTCCAGATCTAGCACAACTAGTTATCGGGAGTGGTAGCCAACCTTACGAGGACTATTGAATATCGATAGAGGATCATCCACTCTTAGTGTCATGAGAGGAATATCCCGTGTGTTCTTGCTCAGACAAATCCCTAGCCATGTGCTAGTAGTGCCCACTAGCCAATCCGTGAGTGATGACACATGTGATTTAACACGTAGTCTTTTTACTTATTATTATTATTTGGTATTTTATCACTTTATATTGCATGTTGCTTGAATATATTATGATGTCCTTTGATATGTGTAATGGGAATCAGATCGTGATGAGATCATGATAATGAGACCGATTCACCTTTAAACATATATTCTAAATAATCCCGGTCATAGGTTACTCGAGATAACTAGACAGACTGGTGTACTGTATACCCGTCCATATGATGGATGCAGCTGGTCTCATAACTACTCATGTGGGGACACTAGGGATATAGTACAAGTGCTCACTGGAGAATAAGTTCACTGATTAATCCACTTACGGAATGCTGGATAGTTGATGATGCCTTATTGTCAGATAGCGATTTCGTAGTCCCAGTGGTGTATCTGGTCCTGAGACTTGAGACCTCAAGGATGTCCTATATAAGTACTCCACTCTTTGATTCCAGACTTATAAGTCTGAAGGTTCCAGATCTAGCACAATGCTTATTATATTTTTGGCATTTACACTTTATATTGACTATTGCATATATGCATGTATATATTATGATGTCCTTTGATATGTGTAATGGGAATCAGATCGTGATGAGATCATGATAATGAGACCGATTCACCTTTAAACTATATTCTAAATAATCCCGGTCATAGGTTACTCGAGATAACTAGACAGACTGGTGTACTGTATACCCGTCCATATGATGGATGCAGCTGGTCTCATAACTACTCATGTGGGGACACTAGGGATATAGTACAAGTGCTCACTGGAGAATAAGTTCACTGATTAATCCCCAATAGCCAATCACTGAGTGATGACACCTGTGATTTAACACGTGTCTTTTTGCTTATTATATTTTTTGGCATTTTATCACTAAAATTTATATTGACTATTGCATATATGCATGTATATATTATGATGTCCTTTGATATGTGTAATGGGAATCAGATCGTGATGAGATCATGATAATGAGACCGATTCACCTTTAACCGTCCATATGATGTGCAGCTGGTCTCATAACTACTCATGTGGGGACACTAGGGATATAGTACAAGTGCTCACTGGAGAATAAGTTCACTGATTAATCCACTTACGGAATGCTGGATAGTTGATGATGCCTTTATTGTACAAGATAAGAATGCTTATTGATCCCTTGTATCATTTTTTGTTCTTCATTGCGAATGTGATGTCGCCCCAAGATTTTCCAATAGTAGTATCAAAGCCAAGTTGTTCGTGCAAAAGATTGGTTTGAACTGCTTGTGTTGTGTTTGTACAATGCTTTTGATGTAAAAATTATTAACCGCAATAGGTGAGAAAGGGGCAGAACTGTTACTGCCCTTGCTATGCTTAAAGATGGCAGCCTACCATATTCGTACAAGCAGGTCGCCTACAATTGCGGCCGCAAGGGCGGCGCCCGCAAGTAGGCCGCTTGGGCATAGCAATTGTTGCTGCACACAATTGTAGCTACAGGCGGCCGATCGCCCATAGGCAGAGTCGCCAATGGTGCGCAAGGGGCGACATTGGCACCTACGGTTGCTGCTTGTGGGCACAACGCCCACAGCGACACTCGCCCGTAGGTAGCCAGCGTCGCTTGCCTACGGGCGAGCGACCCGTAGGGAAGACGATAGAGGGAGCAACCCTCACGGGGGCAGCGGTTGCAGGAACACCCCCGCGGGCAGAACCACCCGCAAGGGCGGTGGTGCCCGTAGGGGCGCCTACTTGTAGGTGCGCCCAACTGCAACGGCGGTGCCGCCCGTAGGCAAGAGCAACGCCCCAACTCCCTGTCGCATATGCCGCCATCGGTAGTGTGGTGGCGATGGCAACAGTAGGGGAGAGGGAGAGGAGCATAGGTTTTGGGCAAAAAGATAGTTTTGCCCCTGTGAATTTCAGATATTTCAGTTCTATCCTTTTGTCCAAATTATGAAAATGCCCCTCAGAATTTAGAAAATTTCTTATATATCCCAGATTTCAAAAATATTAATTAATTAAAAGTTTAATTGATTATTATTTTTATTATTATCTAGTAGTCTTACATGATGATGATTTATACATGTGATGTATAATATGTGGACGGATGATCATGAATCGTGTGATGTGTGTACTTGTGATTATTATTATTGGGGCCTATGATTAAGTTGTAATCACACGAGAAAGCATAGCGGGAGTGTGGATGCGATAGCGGGACCCACGAGACGGACAATCTTGATGCATGGAGATGCCTTGAGATGTCGACGGAACCGACGAGGACGAGATGGATGATCACAGGGCATGGAGATGTACTGTTGCACACATAGATTTTGATGTGAGTGATTAGGCCTACTAGCTCGGGCCTGATCACATTAGGTTGTGGTCCATGATCATTTGGTGTGATTGCTTATACACCTACTAGATATGTATATATATTTGCATGCGATGTAGATATATATTAAATATGTATATGTGTGACATGTCATATTAGGAGACCAAATCATAGAAACCCCTCTCTCGATAATATTAAGTCAGTAAACGTGAGGTAATTAGATTGACCCACGTGGCCTTCCATCGTTATAGGTAGGGACTGATTCCCAGTGTAAGTTGAGTTGGTCGAGTTCCTCGAGGCTCACCTATATCGCGATTCGCTATCTTGCCTATGACATAGAGATATTATCGGTGACCTAAGGATATGGTATGCTTGGTCGAGTCCCTCGAAGGTATATCATCGAATCAGACTCATGTTGTAACGATGGTGTTTACTTAACCGGGCATCATGGTTGGTCGAGTCCCTCGAGACCATGGTGATTCAGAGTCTGAACAAGACGGGAATCACAAGGAGTTGTGTTCGGCAAGAGTTGCCTACCTTTTGGGCTTAGTATGATTGGTCGAGTCTCTCGAGGTTACACTAAGATGCTGATTAGATCCTGTTCCCCACTAAAAGTCTGTCGGAGACTTTCGTTTCATGTGCTGAGGGTGTCAAGTGACTCGTAAGCAAAATAGTGGGAGCATATTAAGATAGAAATCCATATCTTGATTGTTTATTTTTTTACAAAATCTGCATGTTATTCATTTCTATTACATCTTTATTTTTAGAAAATGTTGCTTTCAAATCCCTTACGTGGCATACTTGATGTCAACTGCCTCACTAGTTCAAATTATATGGATTGGCTCCGTAACTTAAGAATTGTTCTCACGATGGAGAAAATCACGTACGTCCTTGATACAGTGATGCCTATGCCCGAGGAAGGGGCAAGCGAGGATGAGATCACTTGCTACGTGAAGTACATTGATGACTCCACTCTTGCTCAGTATTACATGTTGGGCTCTATGACTCTTGAGTTACAGAGACAACATAAAAAAATGGATGCTAGATCCATTCTCCTACATGTTCGTAAATTATTTGAGGAACAGGGAAGGACTTAGCGATATGAGATATCCAAGAGCCTCTTTCGCTTTGGGATGACTAAGGGGACACCAGTTCAAAACCATATCTTAAAGATGATTGAGTGGATAGAGAAACTCACAGGTTTAAGAATGGTCCTAAAGGATGACTTGTGTGTGGACATTGTGCTTTAGTCCCTACTAAATTCCTTCTCACAGTTCATAATGAATTTTAATATGAACAAGCTTGACGTGACTCTCCCAAAGCTCCTCAATATGTTGAGAGAGGTAGAGAGCACTATCAAAAAGGAGAAACCAGTTTTCTACACTGTTGAGACTAGAAAGAAAAGAAAAATAGAAAAGTCCCTTAAGAAGGGCAAGGGCAAGGGCAGACCAGGTAAAGGAAAGATTGCTAAGAAAGACCCAGCAAAGGCAAAAGCCAGTGCTTCCACTACGAAAAAGATGGGCACTAGAAGAGGAACCGCAAAGACCAGAGAGGGTGAAACAAAAGCTTGGAGAAGCTTCAGGTACATTCATGATCAATCTCCGGTTGTTAGATTTTTATGATAGTGCATTGGTATTGGATACCAGTATTGCTTATCACATCTGCAATTTATTGTAGATTCTAGCAAAGCCGAGGAGATTGGTGAGAGGAATATTGTATAAATGTTTGTTTATGCTAGACACTACTTAACATATTATGAAAGTAGGTGTGTCCAAGAGGAAACGAGATGAGGTTAACAGTGCATACTTGTGGCATTGTAGGCTAGGTCACATCCATGAGGGAAGGATTCAAAAGTTGCTAAAGGATGAATATCTAGATCCATTCGACTATGAGTCATATGCAACTTGCGAGTCTTTCCTTCATGGAAAACTAACCAACTATCCGTTTAGTAGAACTGGAGAAAGAGCCACTGAGCTGTTGGAACTCATACATAGTGATGTATGTGGACCCATGTCAACTCATGCCATTGGTGGTTACTCCTACTTCATTACCTTTATTAATGATTTCTCAAGGTTTGGACAGGTGTACTTAATGAAGTACAAGTTCAGTGTCATTGAAAAATTCAGAAAGTATAAGAATGAAGTGGAGAACTAGACTAGAAAGAGTATCAAGGCTCTTCGATCAGATCGAGGAGGTGAATACTTAATGACAAAGTTTACCCAATTACTCAAGGACCATGTGATTCTATCCCAATGGACACCTCCTTATACACCTCAGCTCAATGGTGTATCTAAAAGGAGAAATCGTACGCTGTTAAACATGATACGGTCTACGATGAGTTTCGCTGACCTACCAATCTCATTCTGGGGATATGCCATAGAGACCACAACTTACCTTCTGAACAGAGTTCCAACTAAGTCAGTAGTGTCTACACCATATGAGATATGGAAAGGGAAGAAGCCCAATCTTAAGGTTGTTAAGATTTGGGGCTACCCTGCGCATGTTAAAAGACAATCCTGATAAGTTGGAATTGAGGATGGAGCGGTGCAAGTTCATGGGATACCCCAAGGAAACTTTTGGGTATTATTTCTATCATCTCGAGGACCAAAAGGTCTTTGTAGCCAAGAGAGCGGTGTTCCTTGAGAAGGAACACATTCTTGGCAAAGACAGTGGGAGCACGATAGAGTTGAGCGAGGTTGGAGAACCTAGCTCAAGCACTACTCTATAGCCTGAATCTGTTCAAGTACCTAATACACAAGTTCCGACTTTACGTAAGTCCGACAGAGTATCCCATCCTCCTGAGAGATATGTGAGACATATTGGAAGAGAGGATGTTGAGGATATTGATCCTCAGACCTACGAGGAGGCTATTATGAGTATAGACTCCAAGAAGTGGCAAGAAGCCATGAATTCTAAGATGGATTCCATGTACTCCAACAAGGTTTGGAACTTAGTTGATGCGCCTGAGGGTATTGTACCCATCAGTTGCAAGTGGATCTTTAAGAAAAAGATCGGAGTAGATGGAAAAGTAGAGACCTATAAAGTAAGGCTAGTGGCTAAGGGATATTATCAAAGGCAAAGTATTGACTATGACGAAACCTTCTCACTTTTAGCTATACTAAAATTTATCCGAATTCTATTGGCTATTGCAGCACACTATGATTATGAGATCTAGCAGATGGATGTGAAAATCACATTCTTCAATGGGAACCTCGAGGAGGAGGTATATATGATACAACCCGAGGGATTCATGTCCAAGGACTACTCAAATATGGTGTGTAGGTTACTTAGATCCATCTACAGACTAAAGCAAGCTTCCTGAAGTTGGAATATAAGATTTGATGAGGCATTCAGATATTATAACTTCGTTAAGAATGAAGATGAGTCTTGTGTATACAGAAAGGTAAGTAGGAGCGCTATCACCTTCTTGGTGTTGTATGTGGATGACATCTTGATCATTGGGAATGATGTAGGAATGCTATCCATAGTAAAAGCTTGGTTATCTGGACACTTCTCCATGAAGGACTTAGGGGAAGCATCCTATATCTTGGGGATTCAGATATATAGAGATAGATCCAAGAAGATGCTTGGATTGTTCCAGTCCAAGTACATAGACACCATTGCCAAAAGGTTTGGCATGGAAAATTCCATGAAAGGTCTCATACCGATGAGACATGGGATATCGCTTTCTAGGAATATGTCCCCAAAGACTCCTAAAAGAAGGGCAAACATGGATAGGATACCCTATGCCTTAGTGATAGGGTATATCATGTATGCTATGCTATGTACCAAGCCTGATATAACGCATGCTCTGAGTGTCACGAGCAAGTATTGTTAGGAAATAGTCGACACTAAGAGGGGGGGTGAATTAGTACAACGGAAAAATACGTCGATTCTGAAATTTTCTTACAATTGAATCCATTTCCGACGAAAATCGTTTTGTAAAGGTATTAAAAGTATAGCAGTGAAGGCAATTTATAGTTTAAAGTAAATTGTAAGAAGTAAATGCAAAGCAGATTTTATAATGGTTCGGTCGTCATGACCTACATCCACTCCACTATCAGTCTTCCTTCAATAGGCGAAGACTAACCACCTTTTACAGCTCGATTCTCCTTTTACTGGGTTTAGGAGATAACCCTTACACCCCCACTTACTCCTCTCTCAAACTATTCTAACACTTAGAAGAGGGAGAGGAGTTCACACAAGATTACAATAGTGTTTTCTCACTTTTAAATACTATGTGCTTGTGTTGGTTAACTAGGAATGAGAGGGGTATTTATAGGCCTCAAGTTGATTCAAACTTGGAGCCTAAAAATATCCCATCCCGGGTTTCCTAGGCATGGGCGGTACCACCGCCCAGACTAGTGGTACCACCACTTGATAGTCTCTCGGAGACTGTGTCTGGGCGGTACCACCACCCAGACCAGTGGTACCACCATCTGACACAGTCTCAGAGACTATGCCATGATGGTGCCACCTCTTGGGTTACTGTTTTGGCCTTTCATTAGGCCTAACACAGTCCTTACATGGGCCCAACTATCCCTTAATTGGGTTGGCCCAATTCCAATCCCAATTATGTGCTAACTACGAATTCTAAGGCATACATTAAGCTAAATAAGTCCGATAAGTCAAGGTTTCTTTCGGTGATCTTCTGACAATCTTCCAGCGAACTTTCGACAATCTCTTAGCAATGTTCCTACAGACTCCCAACAAGTTCCTAGACTTCGCGATGATCTTTTTGGCCATTTCCGACAAGCTTCTTTGGCAAGCTCCTGAACTTCTCGGTTGGTTTCAATAGAACTTCTAACGAATGTCCGGACTTCCGACGAACTCTCGAACTCCCAACGAAATCGCGTTCTTGACTCTGGGACTTCATTTTATTTTATACCTTGCTATCGTAGTTAATCCTACACATATAAAACATACTTTGATCTAGATAATTATTACTAAGCATGAATCATGTTGTCCGGCATGTCATTGGTCCATCAATGCTTCGTTCGATTCTTCGGCGCATCGTCCTCCCTTGCAGCCTATTTCCCAATCGGCGAGTTGACCTTCGGAACTTCGATATCCTTGGTGCAATATCTGCTCTTCTTGGCCCAATGCCCGAAATCATGGCCCAAAGCATTCTGTCGATATGTCGACCGATCCTCCGGCTCGACGTCCAATCTACTAATATGTTCCATCGGCCCAATATGATTCTTCCTACTTTAATTATCTCTCTCTGATCGAAGCATCCTGCATCACTCAAAATGCAAATCAAATCATAAACACTTATCAATTAGTTTCATCATCAAAATCTAAGATTTAACAATCTCCCCCTTTTTGATGATGACAACCAATTGATGACGGAGTTAACCTTAACTCCCGGAGTTTAAACAAACTCCCCCTATCAATATGCCATATTGATAAAACTCTTGGATTCAAAAATCCAAGCAACATATTATCATAAACTTATGCATAACATCATACTTCTCTCCCTTTGTCATCAACAAAAAGGAGAAGTCTAATTATCAAGTGTTTATGACATACAAGTTCAACTTATTGCATAATAAACATAATCTTCAGTTTTATTATCATATAAGTTAACTTAACAAAATTAGAGATGTGCAAGTTTAACATGTTTGCTTTTCTTGAGATGGCAACTTTTTGCTTCTCTTTAGATTACAAGCTAGCAATTTTTATGATATGCAAGTTTTACAATATACAGGTTAGCAAATTTACATCATTTAAGAACATGCAAGCTAGCAAGTTTATATTATTTTAGAGTATGCAAGCTAGCAAATTTTACACATAAAAGTTAGTAAAATTTTACATCTTTTGAGATGTGCAAGATAGACTATTTTTGCATCTTCTTGAAATGTGTAACTTAGCAATCATTGCTTCTCCTGAGATTTGCAAGATAGCACTTCTTGCTTCTCTTTTGAGATGAGCAAGCTAGCAAGTTTTGCTCCCCCTTTGTCATTGTCAAATAGAAGAGAAGAATAATATAATGGTGCAATTCATTTCCCTTTATTTCAATTTACAAATTATGACAAAGATAAAGTGCCATTCTTATTTCAATATGTCATAATTGAGATAAACCTTGAATTCAAATCAAAGCAATTTTAATCATGATTCACATCATAAGCAATACATCATATATATCATCATAATAAAATCATAAGTATTGCATGCATCATTCTCATTCCAAATCATAAATAATTCAAGTCATGATGGTATCTAAATGTCAAATTACATTACATCCTACCATGTACAATCATAACTTCTCATTTGTTTGCATCAATATAAATTCATGAGTATTTCATGCATAATTTCATATCATCACATAAAAAATATTAAGAGAATTTTGATGATGAGATATATAAATCATGAAGACAAATTGTGAATATCAAGAGACATATTATGATTTTTTTTGGATAACTCAAATAGTGAAAAGAAAGAATCATACTAGATAATCTTAATTTATAAAAATAATTTTCAAGTTATAATTCCAAGAAATCAAGAGAAACCATAATTTATTTTAACAAATTTCCTCTTAAATAAATAATGAAAAGAATTCTTAGAAGATCATGATATAGATAAAATTAATTCAATCTTGTAGGAGAACAAGATATTAATTCATGCATAAAAAATCTCTCAATTCATTATGAATCATAAAAATTGTAATTCCAAAAAATCATGATTCATTTAGGAAATTTTCTTCTTTAGTAAACGACAAGAAGAAACATGGGAGTTCGAAAAATAATATCTTGATTCATAAACGATTTCAAGTTTTAAATCACAAGAAATCAAGATCATGATTTCGATAAAATCCATTAAATTTAAATCATTTTCATAATCCATGAGATTCACAAAAGCATAATATACATGGATTCATTAATGAAAAATCAATAAGATAGAGATGGAAAATGTATTCCTCTTTTTTTTTATATTTCATTTGAAGTTGTTTATTTCATACAAGCATGCATTTGTCTTTTTCGTATGAAAACTATACATCATGGTTTAAAATCAAAAGAGTAAATCTCATCATGGAAATCATTAAGGTCGATGAACAAAAAATTATCCAAAAATCATCATGCAAAATTTCAAAATATAAACTTATTAAGCATGACTTCAAATCATCATTACATTATTTCACCTAGTATGATTTCATAAAGCATTTTTAATCAAAATTATTTTGTTTGTTGTGGTAATGCATTTTCCTTCATTACATCAATGATTCAATCATATCATGAGATATACAAATCATAAATATAAAGGAATCATATCATGAAAGATATAAGATCAAAAGTATAACACATAATTCTAAAGCATATGATCTCAAATCCTTATGCATAATATAAAATCATCAAGCAAGATACAAAGTCATTTAACATTTTCATTACATCTTATATCATTGTGTCATTGAAACATCAAGTATTATTGCATTAAACATAGAGCATTTTCAATTAAAATCAAAATAAAAAAGCAATATGGAAATCATCAAGACAAAAAAATAATAAATTAAACATAAGACCTCTTCAATCGAAAATCGAAAAGCAATACAAAGATTAAGGCCTCTTCAATCAAACATTAAACATAAGGCCTCTTCAAACATAAGGCCTCTTAAACTCATACATAAGATTAATCTTACTAGGTGTACAAGCATTAGATTAACATTTGTTGTATTTTCATAAAACATGCAATGATAAATTTTTCAAAATAGCTGGAAAAAGAAGCATGATATAATTTTTGTATTTTTATTTTTACTAACTAAAACAACTTATGAAAGATCATCAAGTAATTTCAAAATACAGTAAAGGAGTTTTGTTTGAGTTGTTTACCTCATTGTCGAAAGCCGTTAAAGCGTAGTTTGCCATCTCACCTTTGTTGATTTTCTTTTTATCTTCAGATGAGCTTGATTCATCTTTTGGTAGCTTCTTCTTGCGTTCATAGCAAATAGTTTCACTCTTTTTAAGTTTATTTTTGTTCTTTAATCATTGTTTTATTAATTTTTTAAATTTCATGAGGAGTTCAAGTTCACCATATTTGAGTTTATGCTCGAGTGGTCTTTAATTGTTCTAAGTCCGAAATCCTTCCTGTTCTTTGAAAGGTTGTTCTCAAGTTCGTTTTGTGTATTGTGTGCCATTTCATATATCATTAATGAACTAAAAAGTTTTTCAAGTGAAAAATTATTAAGATCTTTTGCCTCTTGTATTGCTATTACTTTCAGATCACAACTCTTATTAAGAGAACGTAAAATTTTGTTTACAAGTTCAAAATTCGAAAAACTTTTATCAAGTGCTTTTAAACTATTGACGACATCCGTAAAACGGGTGTACATGTCTCCAATGGTATCGCTTGGTTTCATATGAAACAATTCAAAATCATGTATCAAAAAATTGATTTTTGAATCTTTAACTTTGCTAGTGCCTTCATGTGTGA
Organism: Musa balbisiana; assembly: GCA_004837865.1. Taxonomy (NCBI): domain Eukaryota; kingdom Viridiplantae; phylum Streptophyta; class Magnoliopsida; order Zingiberales; family Musaceae; genus Musa; species Musa balbisiana. Next base: position 42,108,529 of record CM017188.1, on the reverse strand, counting down.
TTTTAAGAGTGTGTTAAATGTTAAAAGCCATTTCGCAAATAGAAACCCGATTAAACTCAGTTTTGTCTAAGACACAAAATAGAGCATTCATAGCTCTAGCATTTAAAGCAAAAGTCATTTTCTCCAAATCATTCCAATGGCTCATTAGAAGATAAGACTTTTGAAAACCATTTTCGATAATATTTCATAAATTCAAATCCAAAGAAAGTAAGTAAACTCTTATTCAAGTTTTTCAATATGTATAGTCCATCCCATTAAACAAGGGAGGACGAATGAGAGAAAGTCCCTTTTGAAAGTCGAAAAAAACCATTTCTCTTGAGTGTTAAACTAAATGAGAAATCACGAGGCTCTGATATTAATTGTTAAGAAACAGTCAGCACTAAGAGGGGGGGGGGGGGGTGAATTAGTGCAGTGGTAAAATACGTCGGTTCTGAAATTTTCTTTCGATTAAATTTGTTTCCGACGAAAACCATTTTATAAAGGTATTAAAAGTAGAGCAGTGAAGGCAATTTGCAGTTTAAAGTAAATTGCAAGAAGTAAATGCAAATCAGATTTTATAGTGTTTCGGTCGTCATGACCTACATCCACTCCGTCGATTCATCTTCCGTCGAGGCCACCAGCATCCACTATCGATCTTCCTTCAATAGGCAAAGACTATCCACCTTTTACAGCTCGATTCTCCTTTTACCGGGTTTAGGAGATAACCCTTACACCCCCACTTCTCTCTCAAACTATTCTAACACTTAGAAGAGGGAGAAGAGTTCACACAAGATTACAACAGTGTTTTCTCACTTTTAAATACTCTGTGCTTATGTTGGTTAACCAGGGATGAGAGGGGTATTTATAGGCCTCAAGTTGATTTAAACTTGGAGCCTAAAAATATCCCATCCCTGGTTTACTAGGCACGGGCGGTACCACCGCCAGTGTCAGTTTGACATTGACATGGCATTGGGCAGTACCACTGCCCAGTCTAGCGGTACCACCACTTGGCACCTTGCCACTAGGCGGTACCACCGCCTGACACCATCTCAAAGAGTGTGCCACGATGGTGCCACCTCTTGGGTCACTATTTGAGCCTTTCATTGGGCCCAACACAGTCTTTATATGGGCTCAACTAACCCCTAATTGGGTTGACCCAATTCCAATCCCAATTATGTGCTAATTACAAATTCTAAGGTATACATTAAACTAAAAAAGTCTGATAAGTCAAGGTTTCTTTCGACGAACTTCCGATAATCTCTTGGAAATGTTCTAGCGGACTCCCGGTAAGCTCTTGGACTTCACGATGATCTTCTTAGCTAGTTTCGACAAGCTTCTTTGGCAAGCTCCTGGACTTCTCGGTTGGTTCCAGCAGAACTTTCGACGAACGTGCAGACTTTTGACGAACTCTCGAACTCCCAACGAAATCACATTCTTGACTCCGGAACTTCATTTTGCTTTATGCCTTGCTATCGTAGTTAATCCTGCATATATAAAACACACTTGAGAAGGGCTAAGGATATTTTACTAGAATATGGACGTAGTAGCCTTAGGGTTGAAGGCTACATGGACTTGAGTTTTTAGTCTGATGTCGATGATATCAAGTCGAATTCGAGGTATATGTACACCTTGAATAGAGCATTATGCTGAAAGAGTTCCAAGCAAGATACTACTACTGACTCGACCATAAAAGCGAAGTACATTGCTGCAGTAGAGGTAGCAAAAGAGAGAGTTTGGATGAAGAAGTTCATCAAAGATCTAGGAATCGAGCCAAGTAGTGAGGAACCGATTCCTTATATTGTGACAACTAAGGGGTGATTACTCAAATAAGGGAATTGGGTCTCATCAGAAGTATTATGAGGAGGTTCCAACTTATTAGAGAGATCATGACCCGAGAAGATGTAGAAGTGAAAAGAGTTCCATCCAAAGATAATATTGTAAACCATTGATAAAGCTGTTATCCCAGATTGTCTTTGAACGTCATAGGGGTCTGATGGGGATCAGACACATAGGTAAATGACTTTAGGTCAAGTGTGAGATTGCTAGTCATAGGTGCCCAGCAAGCCAATCACGTGAGTGATGACACATGTGACTTGACATACAGTCTTTTTGCTTATTATATTTTGGCATTTTATCACTTTATATTGATTATTGCAAATATATATATATATATAGTGATGTTTTTGGATCTGTACAACGGGAATCGGATCGTGTTGAGATCACGATAATAAGACCGATTCACCTTTAAACACAGATCTTAAATAATCTTGGTCATAGGTTACTCGAGAGGGACATCGAGATAACTGAACAGATTGGTGTACTGTATATCCATCCATATGATGGATGCAATTGGTCTCATAACTGCTCGTGTGGAGACACTAGGGATATAGTACAGGTGCTCATTTGAGAATTAGTTCACAGATTGATCTGCTTATGGAATGTTGGATGGTTGATGATGTCTTATTGTCAAACAGCGATTCCGTAGTCCTAGTGGTGTATCTGGTCCTTAGACTTGAGATACCAAGGATGTCTTGTATGAGTGCTCCACTCTTTGATACTAAACTTTTAGATTTGGATGCTCCAGATCTAGCACAGCCGGTCATTGGGAGTGACAATCAATCTTACAAGAGCTATTGAGTATCGATAGAGGATCATTCACTCTTAGTGTCATAAAAGGAACGTCCCATGTGTTTTTGCTTAGACAAATCCCTAGCCAGAGTCATTTGGATTGAGAGAGAAAGAGTTCTCTGGGAGAATTCGATTAGAGCGAGACTTAAGTAGAAACCATATGGGTCTGACAACACTATGCTCGGTATACTGTCTTTGGGATATTAGATGGATGAGGGACTATAGGTCATGGTAATAAGGACTGACAAGTCCAATGGATTGATTCTCCTATATTGTTTGGGGACTGCAGTGTAGCGGCCTAGTACGTCTATAGTCGACGAGTCAAGTGAATTATTATGGAGATAATAATTCACTGAGCTAGAATGAGTTCTGATAGGCATAACTCATGGCTAGCTCGATATTGGGCCTAGAGGGTCACACATATATGGTAGGCATTACGATGAGTAGAGATTCAAATATGAGATATTCGCCGGAGCCCCTATCTTATTAGAGATCCAATAAGCCTTGAATATTGAATCTATGGATGAGACCCTTGAATTATTGAATCCTATGGATGAGATCCAATAAGCCCTTGAATTATTGAATCCTATGGATGAGATCCAATAAGCCCTTGAATTATTGAATCCTATGGATGAGATCCAATAAGCCCTTGAATTATTGAATCCTATGGATGAGATCCAATAAGCCCTTGAATTATTGAATCCTATGGATGAGATCCAATAAGCCCTTGAATTATTGAATCCTATGGATGAGATCCAATAAGCCCTTGAATTATTGAATCCTATGGATGAGATCCAATAAGCCCTTGAATTATTGAATCCTATGGATGAGATCCAATAAGCCCTTGAATTATTGAATCCTATGGATGAGATCCAATAAGCCCTTGAATTATTGAATCCTATGGATGAGATCCAATAAGCCCTTGAATTATTGAATCCTATGGATGAGATCCAATAAGCCCTTGAATTATTGAATCCTATGGATGAGATCCAATAAGCCCTTGAATTATTGAATCCTATGGATGAGATCCAATAAGCCCTTGAATTATTGAATCCTATGGATGAGATCCAATAAGCCCTTGAATTATTGAATCCTATGGATGAGATCCAATAAGCCCTTGAATTATTGAATCCTATGGATGAGATCCAATAAGCCCTTGAATTATTGAATCCTATGGATGAGATCCAATAAGCCCTTGAATTATTGAATCCTATGGATGAGATCCAATAAGCCCTTGAATTATTGAATCCTATGGATGAGATCCAATAAGCCCTTGAATTATTGAATCCTATGGATGAGATCCAATAAGCCCTTGAATTATTGAATCCTATGGATGAGATCCAATAAGCCCTTGAATTATTGAATCCTATGGATGAGATCCAATAAGCCCTTGAATTATTGAATCCTATGGATGAGATCCAATAAGCCCTTGAATTATTGAATCCTATGGATGAGATCCAATAAGCCCTTGAATTATTGAATCCTATGGATGAGATCCAATAAGCCCTTGAATTATTGAATCCTATGGATGAGATCCAATAAGCCCTTGAATTATTGAATCCTATGGATGAGATCCAATAAGCCCTTGAATTATTGAATCCTATGGATGAGATCCAATAAGCCCTTGAATTATTGAATCCTATGGATGAGATCCAATAAGCCCTTGAATTATTGAATCCTATGGATGAGATCCAATAAGCCCTTGAATTATTGAATCCTATGGATGAGATCCAATAAGCCCTTGAATTATTGAATCCTATGGATGAGATCCAATAAGCCCTTGAATTATTGAATCCTATGGATGAGATCCAATAAGCCCTTGAATTATTGAATCCTATGGATGAGATCCAATAAGCCCTTGAATTATTGAATCCTATGGATGAGATCCAATAAGCCCTTGAATTATTGAATCCTATGGATGAGATCCAATAAGCCCTTGAATTATTGAATCCTATGGATGAGATCCAATAAGCCCTTGAATTATTGAATCCTATGGATGAGATCCAATAAGCCCTTGAATTATTGAATCCTATGGATGAGATCCAATAAGCCCTTGAATTATTGAATCCTATGGATGAGATCCAATAAGCCCTTGAATTATTGAATCCTATGGATGAGATCCAATAAGCCCTTGAATTATTGAATCCTATGGATGAGATCCAATAAGCCCTTGAATTATTGAATCCTATGGATGAGATCCAATAAGCCCTTGAATTATTGAATCCTATGGATGAGATCCAATAAGCCCTTGAATTATTGAATCCTATGGATGAGATCCAATAAGCCCTTGAATTATTGAATCCTATGGATGAGATCCAATAAGCCCTTGAATTATTGAATCCTATGGATGAGATCCAATAAGCCCTTGAATTATTGAATCCTATGGATGAGATCCAATAAGCCCTTGAATTATTGAATCCTATGGATGAGATCCAATAAGCCCTTGAATTATTGAATCCTATGGATGAGATCCAATAAGCCCTTGAATTATTGAATCCTATGGATGAGATCCAATAAGCCCTTGAATTATTGAATCCTATGGATGAGATCCAATAAGCCCTTGAATTATTGAATCCTATGGATGAGATCCAATAAGCCCTTGAATTATTGAATCCTATGGATGAGATCCAATAAGCCCTTGAATTATTGAATCCTATGGATGAGATCCAATAAGCCCTTGAATTATTGAATCCTATGGATGAGATCCAATAAGCCCTTGAATTATTGAATCCTATGGATGAGATCCAATAAGCCCTTGAATTATTGAATCCTATGGATGAGATCCAATAAGCCCTTGAATTATTGAATCCTATGGATGAGATCCAATAAGCCCTTGAATTATTGAATCCTATGGATGAGATCCAATAAGCCCTTGAATTATTGAATCCTATGGATGAGATCCAATAAGCCCTTGAATTATTGAATCCTATGGATGAGATCCAATAAGCCCTTGAATTATTGAATCCTATGGATGAGATCCAATAAGCCCTTGAATTATTGAATCCTATGGATGAGATCCAATAAGCCCTTGAATTATTGAATCCTATGGATGAGATCCAATAAGCCCTTGAATTATTGAATCCTATGGATGAGATCCAATAAGCCCTTGAATTATTGAATCCTATGGATGAGATCCAATAAGCCCTTGAATTATTGAATCCTATGGATGAGATCCAATAAGCCCTTGAATTATTGAATCCTATGGATGAGATCCAATAAGCCCTTGAATTATTGAATCCTATGGATGAGATCCAATAAGCCCTTGAATTATTGAATCCTATGGATGAGATCCAATAAGCCCTTGAATTATTGAATCCTATGGATGAGATCCAATAAGCCCTTGAATTATTGAATCCTATGGATGAGATCCAATAAGCCCTTGAATTATTGAATCCTATGGATGAGATCCAATAAGCCCTTGAATTATTGAATCCTATGGATGAGATCCAATAAGCCCTTGAATTATTGAATCCTATGGATGAGATCCAATAAGCCCTTGAATTATTGAATCCTATGGATGAGATCCAATAAGCCCTTGAATTATTGAATCCTATGGATGAGATCCAATAAGCCCTTGAATTATTGAATCCTATGGATGAGATCCAATAAGCCCTTGAATTATTGAATCCTATGGATGAGATCCAATAAGCCCTTGAATTATTGAATCCTATGGATGAGATCCAATAAGCCCTTGAATTATTGAATCCTATGGATGAGATCCAATAAGCCCTTGAATTATTGAATCCTATGGATGAGATCCAATAAGCCCTTGAATTATTGAATCCTATGGATGAGATCCAATAAGCCCTTGAATTATTGAATCCTATGGATGAGATCCAATAAGCCCTTGAATTATTGAATCCTATGGATGAGATCCAATAAGCCCTTGAATTATTGAATCCTATGGATGAGATCCAATAAGCCCTTGAATTATTGAATCCTATGGATGAGATCCAATAAGCCCTTGAATTATTGAATCCTATGGATGAGATCCAATAAGCCCTTGAATTATTGAATCCTATGGATGAGATCCAATAAGCCCTTGAATTATTGAATCCTATGGATGAGATCCAATAAGCCCTTGAATTATTGAATCCTATGGATGAGATCCAATAAGCCCTTGAATTATTGAATCCTATGGATGAGATCCAATAAGCCCTTGAATTATTGAATCCTATGGATGAGATCCAATAAGCCCTTGAATTATTGAATCCTATGGATGAGATCCAATAAGCCCTTGAATTATTGAATCCTATGGATGAGATCCAATAAGCCCTTGAATTATTGAATCCTATGGATGAGATCCAATAAGCCCTTGAATTATTGAATCCTATGGATGAGATCCAATAAGCCCTTGAATTATTGAATCCTATGGATGAGATCCAATAAGCCCATGAATTATTAGATCCCATGGATGAGATCTAATAAGAGCCAATGAGAGATTATTATATAGAGATCCACTGATTTAAGAGGCTTCGATAATTGGATGGAGATCTAATGCCTAATAGGGTAGGATCTATTAGGGTTATGTTGATAGGGGACCTCTATAAATAAGAGGGAACTAATAGTTCATAGGCTAGAGCCTCTTTGGGTTGTCATCTCCTATTCTTCTCCCCTTTTGCTCCTTAGATAGTAGGCCTGGAGTTTTGAGGAGCATCGTCGTGGCCCTACTGTGTGGATCACTGTTAAAGAGGAGGACACTTGACCTTCTTCACCCTCTCCTAAAGATCTGTAGGGATTTAAGAATATACGATCTCCTTAGGTAACAAAATCTATCTCACATGTGGCTTTTAAGTTCGTTGATTTTACGCACCAATCTTCGTATGAAGACAAACATATCTTTGGAAAATTTGGGGATTTTGTTTTTGTTCTTCCGCTGTGCATGTGATGTCGCCTCCTAGATTTCCTAATAGTGGTATTAGAGTTAGGTTATTTATGCAAAAGATTGGTTTTGCTCTATGTGTGTTGTGTTTTAGGAAGACTTTTATCGTCAATATCGTTGACGCAAAAGGTAAGAGAGGGTAACAACTATTACTGCCCTCACAGGTTGGCTAATGGCTGCTTGCAGCCTTTGGCCGAGGCCTGGCCAGTTGCGGTTGGCAGCTTGCAGCCCACAAGGGCGGGTAGCACCCACAGCGGTGCTTGTAGGTGCAGTGCCCGTGAGCAGAGGTGTCGTGGAGTAGTGGCGCTTGCAAGCGCTGCACCCACAAGCAAAGGCGCCACGGGGCAGCGGCGCCTACGGGCGGTGCGCCCATATGCACACTACCTGCAAGTGAGCCGCTCGTGGGCAGGGGTGGTGCCCCCTCCCCCCAGCACCGTGGTCATCGCCGGCAAGGTGGCGGTGGCCATAATGCAGCAAGCGCAGGGAAGGGGTTTAGCATTTTTTTGGAAAAAGATAGTTTTGCCCCTCGAAATTTTAGAAATTTTAAATTCTGTCCTTTTGTCCAAATTACTATAATACCTCTCAGAATTAGAAAATTTCTTACATGTCCCCAATTTCAAAAAATATTAATTAATTAAAAGATTTAATTGATTATTATTATTGTTATTATCTAGTAGTCCTACATGATGATAATGTGTACATGTGATGTATGATATGTGGATGGATGATCATGGCCAGTGTGATATGTGTACTTATTATTATTATTATTGAGGCCTGCGAACCTCCATTTTATTTCTCATCTATTACCGGGCCTGCGTACCTATGATTAAGTTATAATCACATAAGAAGGCGTAGCGGGAGCGTGGAAGTGATAGCAAGACCCACGAGGCCGAGACGGATGATCGCGATACATAGAGATGCATTGATATGCTGATGGAACCGACAAGATTGAGATAAATGATCATAAGACATGGAGATGTACCGCTGTATATATAGATCTTGATGTGAGTGATTAGGCCCGTTGGCTCGAGCCTTATCACATTATGCTGTGGTCCATGATTATCTGGTGTGATTGCTTGTACACTTACTAGTTATGTATATATATTTGCATGCGATGTAGATATATATATTAAATATATATGCGTATAACATGTCATATGACCAAATCAAAATCCCATCTCTCTATAATATTAAGTCGGTAAATGTAAGGCAATTAGATTGACCCACGTGGCCTTCCATCATTATAGGTAGGGACCAATTCTTGATGTAGATTGAGTTGGTTGAGTCCCTCAAGGCTCACCTATATCGTGATTCACTATCTTGTCTATGACATAGAGATGTCACCAGTAACCTAAGGACATGATATGCTTGGTTGAGTCCCTTGAGAGTATATTATCGAATCAGACTCATCTTGTAATAATGGTGTTGACTTAACTGAACATCATGGTTGGTCAAGTCGCTCGAGACCATGGTGGTTCAGAGGCCGAATAGGACAGGAATCATAAGGAGTTGTTGGAGACTTTCGTTTCACTAAGACACTAATTAGATCCTGATCCACACTTGAAGTTTGTTGAAGACTTTCGTTTCACGTGCTAAGGGTGTCGCGTGACTCGCTAGTAAAATAGTGGGAGTAGATTAAGATAGAAGTCTATATCTTAATTGTTTATTTTTCTACAAAATGTGCATGTTATTTATTTCTGCTACATCTTTATTTTCAGAAAAATGTCACTTTCAAATCCTTTACATGACATACTTGATGTCAATCGCCTCACTAGTCCGAATTATACAGATTGGTTTCGTAACTTGAGAATTGTTCTCACGGCGGAGAAAATCACATATGTCCTTGATATAGTGATGCCTACGCCCGAGGAAGGGGCAAGCGAGGATGAGTTCGCTCGCTACGTGAAGTATGTAGATGACTCAACTCTTACTTAGTGTTACATGTTGGGCTCCATGACTCCTGAGTTACAAAGACAATATGAAAAGATAGATACTAGATCTATTCTCCTGCATATCGGTAAACTATTTGAAGAACAGGGAAGGAATCAACGATATGAGATATCTAAGAGCCTCTTTCATGCTAGGTTGACTGAGGGGACACCGGTTCAGAACCATATCATAAAGATGATTGAGTGGATAGAGAAACTCATAGGTCTAGGAATGGTCCTAAAGGATAACCTATGTGTGGATCTTATGCTTCAGTCCTTACCAAATTCCTTTTTATAGTTCATAATGAATTTTAATATGAACAAGTTTAAGATGACTCTCCCTAAGCTCTCAATGTGTTGATGGAGGCAAAGAGCACTATCAAGAAAGAGAAGTCAGTTATCTATACCGGTGAGACCAGAAAGAAAAGGAAAGCAAAAAAGTCCCTTAATAAGGGCAAGGGCAAGGGCAAACCGGGTAAAGCAAAGGTTGCTAAGAAAGACTCGACAAAGGATAAAGGCTAGTGTTTCCACTATAGCAAAGATGGGCACTAGAAGAGGAACTACAAAGAGTACCTTGCAGAGAGGGCAAAACAGAAGCTTGGAGAAGCTTCAGGTACATTCATGATCAGTCTCCATTTGTCAGACTATTATGATAACACATGGGTATTAGATACCGGTAGTGCTTATCATATTTGTCATTCGTTGGCAAAACCTAGGGGATTGGCAAGAGGCGAGATGAACCTCAAGATGGGTAAAGGAGAAAAAGTTGCTTTAGTAGTTGTTAGCGAGGTCACCCTACATCTGCTTGGTGAAGCTATTATTGCATTAGATGCATGCTATTTTATTCCTTCTATTATTAAAAATATTATTTTCATTTCATGTTTGATAGTTAGTGGATATAAATTAGTTTTTGAGAACAATGGTTATTTAATATTATTACATGATGAGATCATCATGAGAGGAATATTGCATAATGGTTTGTTTATGCTAGTGCGAGTCATAGGTGCCCTGCAAGCCAATCATGTGAGTGATGGCACGTGTGACTTAATATATAATCTTTTTACTTATTATTATTTGGTATTTTATCACTTTATATTGATTGTTATACATATGCATATATATTGTGATGTCCATGAATCTGTGCAATGGAAATCGAATCGTGATGAGATCATGATAATGAGACCGATTTGCCTTTAAACATAGACCCTAAATAATCCTGGTCATAGGTTACTCGAGAGAGACATCGAGATAATCGGACAAACTAGTATGCTATATACCCATCCATATGATAGAGGCAGCTGGTCTCATAGCTGCTAGTGTGGGGACACTAAGGATACATTGTAAGTGCTTTTTGAGAAATTAGGGATTTTGTTTTCTGTTCTTCCACTGCGCATATGATGTCACCCCTTAGATTTACCAACAGTGGTATCAAAACTAGTTTGTTTGCCGAAAGATTAGTTTTGAACTACATGTGTTGTATTTTAGAGAAACTTTTTATGTCAAAATTGTTGACGCAAAAGGAGAAAGGGCAACAACTATTGCTTGCTGCCCTCACAGATGGTAGCGTTGCCATCTACCTACAATAGACTTGCTGCCGGCAGCTAGCAGCCTGTGGGGGCTGACAGCTCGCGTGCAGACAACGACGCCTGTGGCCGCTACGCTCGTGGGCAGAGGCGCCGCGGGGCAACGACGCCTACTACTGTGCTTGTGGGCAGAAACCCCCGTGGCAGCACCGCTTGTGGGCGTTGCCCCATGGGGAGAACCCGCCGTAAGGGTAGCAATCCCCGTAGGGGCGGTCGCCCAGTTGGGCAGCACCGCTTGCGGGGGGTGCCCCGCGGGCAGAACCACCCACGCAGGCGGTGGCGCCCGCAAGGTCGCCCACCCGCAAAGGGGGTGCCACCCGTAGGCAGGGGCGACGCACCCCACCGCATAGGGCAACCGCCAGCAAGGTGGTGGCGGCCGCATCCCATAGCAAGTAGGGAGAAGGAGAATTAGGGTAGTTTTGGGCAAAAGATAGTTTTGCCCCTCAGAATTTGAGAAATTTTAGTTTCTATCCTTTGTCCAAATTATAAAAATACCCCTCAAAATTTTAAAAATTTCCTGTATGTCCCTGATTCTAGAAAATATTAATTAATTAAAAAGTTTAATTGATTATTATTTTATTATTATCTAGTAGTCCAACAAAATAATATTTATATGTGATGTATGATGTGTGGACGGATGATCATGGACCGTATGATTTATGTACTTATGATTATTATTATTGGGGCCTGTGAGTCTTCATTATATTTCTTGTTTATTGTCGGGTCTGTGTGCCTATGATTAAGTTGTAATCACACGAGGAGGCGCAACAGGAGCATGGATGCGATAGCGGGACCCACGAGACGGACGATCACGATGCATGGAGATTCGTTGAGATGCCGACGGAACCGACGAGGATGAGATGGATGATTACAAGGCATGAAGATGCATCGTTGCACATATAAATCTTGATGTGAGTGATTAGGCCCACTAGCTCAAGCCTGATCACATTATGCTATGGTCCATGATCATCTGGTGTAATTGCTCAGGTGATTTGTGATTGTTTATACACCAACTAGATATGTATATATATATATTTACATGCGATGTAGATATATATTAAATATGTATATGTGTGATATGTCATATTATGAGACCAAATCAAAGAAACCTCTCTCTCAATAATATTAAGTCAATAAACGTGAGGCAATTAGATTAACCCACGTGGCCTTCCATCGTTATAGGTAAGGATCGATTCCTAGTGTAGGTTGAGTTGGTCGGGTTCCTCGAGACTCACCTATATCACGATTCACTATCTTGCTTATGATATAGGGATGTCACCGGTGACCTGAGGACATGGTATGCTTGGTCGAATCCCTTAAGGGTATATCATCGAATCAGACTCATCTTATAACGATGGTGTTGACTTAACCGAACATCATGGTTGGTCGAGTCCCTCGAGGTTACACTAAGACGCTGGTTGGTTCCTGATCCCCATTAGAAGTATGTCGGAGACTTCCATATCATGTGCTGAGGGTGTCACGCGACTCACCAATAAAATAATGGGAGTAGATTAAGATAGAAGTCCATATCTTGATTATTATTTTTTGTAAAATCTACATGTTATCCATTCCTACTGCATCTTTATTTTTAGAAAATGTCGCTTTCAAATCCCTTACGTGGCATACATGATGTCAACTGCCTCACTGGTCCAAATTATATGGATTGGCTCTACAACTTGAGAATTGTTCTCACGGCGGAGAAAATCACATACTTCCTTGATACAATGATGCCTATGCCCGAGGAGGGGCAAGCGAGGATGAGATGGATGATTACAAGGCATGAAGATGCATCGTTGCACATATAAATCTTGATGTGAGTGATTAGGCCCACTAGCTCAAGCCTGATCACATTATGCTATGGTCCATGATCATCTGGTGTAATTGCTCAGGTGATTTGTGATTGTTTATACACCAACTAGATATGTATATATATATATTATTATTATTATTGGGGCCTGTGAGTCTTCATTATATTTCTTGTTTATTGTCGGGTCTGTGTGCCTATGATTAAGTTGTAATCACACGAGGAGGCGCAACAGGAGCATGGATGCGATAGCGGGACCCACGAGACGGACGATCACGATGCATGGAGATTCGTTGAGATGCCGACGGAACCGACGAGGATGAGATGGATGATTACAAGGCATGAAGATGCATCGTTGCACATATAAATCTTGATGTGAGTGATTAGGCCCACTAGCTCAAGCCTGATCACATTATGCTATGGTCCATGATCATCTGGTGTAATTGCTCAGGTGATTTGTGATTGTTTATACACCAACTAGATATGTATATATATATATTTACATGCGATGTAGATATATATTAAATATGTATATGTGTGATATGTCATATTATGAGACCAAATCAAAGAAACCTCTCTCTCAATAATATTAAGTCAATAAACGTGAGGCAATTAGATTAACCCACGTGGCCTTCCATCGTTATAGGTAAGGATCGATTCCTAGTGTAGGTTGAGTTGGTCGGGTTCCTCGAGACTCACCTATATCACGATTCACTATCTTGCTTATGATATAGGGATGTCACCGGTGACCTGAGGACATGGTATGCTTGGTCGAATCCCTTAAGGGTATATCATCGAATCAGACTCATCTTATAACGATGGTGTTGACTTAACCGAACATCATGGTTGGTCGAGTCCCTTGAGACCATGGTGATTCGGAGGTCGAATAAGACGGGAATCACAAGGAGTTATAATCGGCAAGAGTTACCTACCTTTTGGGCTTTGTGTGATTGGTCGAGTCCCTCGAGGTTACACTAAGACGCTGGTTGGTTCCTGATCCCCATTAGAAGTATGTCGGAGACTTCCATATCATGTGCTGAGGGTGTCACGCGACTCACCAATAAAATAATGGGAGTAGATTAAGATAGAAGTCCATATCTTGATTATTTATTTTTTGTAAAATCTACATGTTATCCATTCCTACTGCATCTTTATTTTTAGAAAATGTCGCTTTCAAATCCCTTACGTGGCATACATGATGTCAACTGCCTCACTGGTCCAAATTATATGGATTGGCTCTACAACTTGAGAATTGTTCTCACGGCGGAGAAAATCACATACTTCCTTGATACAATGATGCCTATGCCCGAGGAGGGGGCAAGCGAGGATGAGATCGCTCACTACATGAAGTACATTGATGACTCCACTCTTGCTCAATGTTACATATTGGGCTCCATGACTCCTGAGTTATAGAGACAACATGAAAAGATGAATGCCAGATCCATTCTCCTACATGTCCGTAAATTATTTGAGGAATAGGGAAGGACTCAGCGATATGAGATATCCAAGAGCTTCATCCATGCTAGAATGACTGAGAGGACACCGGTTCAGAACCATGTCGTAAAGATGATTGAGTGGATAGAGAAACTCACAGATCTAGGAATGGTCATAGAGGATAACATGTGTGTGGACATTGTGCTATAGTCCCTACCAGATTCCTTTTTACAGTTTATAATGAATTTTAATATGAATAAGCTTGAGGTGACTCTCCTGGTGCTCCTCAATATGTTGAGGGAGGTAGAGAGCACTATCAAGAAAGAGAAGCCAGTTCTCTACACTGGTGAAACCAGAAAGAAAAGAAAAGTAGAAAAATCCCTTAAGAAGGGCAAGAGCAAGTGCAGACTAGGTAAAGCAAAGGTTGCTAAGAAAGAACCGACAAAGGACAAAGGCCAGTACTTCCACTGTGGCAAAGATGGGCACTGGAAGAGGAACTACAAAGAGTACCTTGTAGAGAGGGCGAAATAAAAGCTTAGAGAAGCTTTAGGTACATTCATAATTAGTCTCAATTTGTCAAACTCTTATGATAACACATGGGTATTGGATACCGGTCGATAGTGCTTATCATATTTGTAATTCGTTGCAAGTTCTAGCAAGGCCTAGGAGATTGGCGAGATGTGAGATGAACCTCAAGATGGGCAATAGAGCAAAAGTTGTTGTAGTAGCTATTGGCAAGGTCGCCCTACATTTACCTAGTGGAGCTATTATTGCGTTAGATGCATGCTATTTTGTTCATTCTATTATCAAAAATATTATCTCCATTTCATGTTTGATAGTTAGTGGATATAAATTAGTTTTTGAGAATAATGGTTGTTCAATATTATTAGATGATGAGATCATCATGAAAGGAACATTGCATAATGGTTTGTTTATGCTAGACACTACTCCATATATCATGAATGTAAGTGTGTCCAAGAGGAAATGAGATGAGGTGAACAATGTATACCTATGACATTGTAGGCTATGTCACATCCATGAAGGAAGGATTCAAAAGTTACTAAAGGATGGATATCTAGATCCATTCGACTATAAGTCATATGCAACTAGCGAGCTTTGTCTTTGTGGAAAATTGACTACCTCTCCATTTAGTGGAACTGGAGAAAGAGCCACTGAGCTACTGGAACTCATACATAGTGATGTATGTGGACCCATGTCAACTCATGCCATTGGTGGTTACTCCTATTTCATTACCTTTGTTAGGATCAAGAGCGGCACTAAGAGGGGGGGCTGGGGTGAATTAGTGCAGTGGAAAACTTTCCTGATTTCAAAAGTCTTTGTTTCGATTAAAACTGATTCCGACGAAAATGGTTTCGATTTAATCCATTTCGAAGAAAAATTAAACTTGAGAGCTTTCATAAAAGTGCAATAGAAGATTAAGGAAATTTGTAATAACTTAAATTGCTCAAACCGAAATGAAAACTAGAATTTAGAGTGGTTCGGTCAGTGTGACCTACATCCACTTTCGGATTCCTCCTCCGTCGAGGTCACGGGCATCCACTAAAGGCCTTCTTTCAATAGATGAAGACCAACTACCTTTTTATTGCACTTTCTCCTTTTCATAGGTTTAGGAGAGAACTCTTACAAGTCTCACACCTCTCTTGAATGATCTCAACACTTAGAAAGGGAGGAGGAGAACTCTAGCACTTTTATAACTCTTTAACACTTCAAAGACTTAAGATTATGCCAATACTTTTATGCCCTTTCATGCAGAAAAGAGTGGGGTTTTTATAGGCCCTAATGGTTTCAAAATTGGAGCCAAAAAGTATCTCATCCTGGATTTTTGGGGTACTAGCGGTACCACCGTCATTACTGGGTGGTACCATTGTTTGACACCTAACATTGGGCGGTATTGTTAGGATCAGGGTCGGCACTAAGAGGGGGGGGGGGGGGGGGGGTGGGGGGGGGGTGAATTTGTGCAGCGGTAAGATAACGTCTATTTAAAAACTTTCGTACGATAAAATCTGATTTTGACGTAAAACTATTTTCGAAAACTTAACTTGAAAGTGAGTTCGTAAAAGTATTGAAGGCAGTAAGCACTTAAAGAGGTTTGTAGTAAGGGTAAGATGCTTAATGTAAATGCAAACCGAGATTTTAGAGTGGTTCGATCAATCGTGACCTACATCCACTTTCAGCTTCCTCCTCCAACGAGGTCACCGGCGTCCACTAGAGGTCTTCCTTCAATAGGCGAAGACTAACTCCTTCTTACACCCCTCTTCTCCTTTTACCGGGTTTAGGAGATAACCCTTACAAGCACTCACTCTCCTCTTAAACTATTCTAACACTTAGACTCAATGAGGAGGATTCTAAAAAGATTACAGCAGAGTTTTCTCACTTTTGAATGCTTTGTGCTTGTATATTTTAACAAGGGATGGGAGGGTATTTATAGGCTTCAAGTTGATTCAAACTTGGGGCCAAAATCTTTCCCATCCCGGGTTCCCCAGGTATAGGCGGTACCACCGCCCAGTGTCAGTTTGACTGACATTGTCCTAGGTGGTACCATCGCCCAGGTCTGGCGATACCACCGCTGGGGGCTATGCTAGGCGGTGCCACCGCCCAAACTTGCAGTACCACTACTTGGCACCCTACTAGGGGCGGTACAACCACCCAGACTGGTGGTACCACCACTTGACACCCTGTTAGGGGTGGTACAACCGCCCAAACTGGCGGTACCACCGCCTGACATAGTCTCGAAGATTGTGCCACAATAGTGAGACTTCTTTAGGCACTGTTTGGGCCTCTTATTAGGCCCAACACAGTTCTTACATGGGCCTAGCTGGCCCCTAATTGGGTTGGCCCAAATCCAATCCCAATTACGTGCTAACTACGATTCCTAAGACATATTCTAAGCTAAACAAATTCCTATATCAATTATTCCGGTGAGCTTCTGGCAATCTTCCGGCGAACCTCCGACGAACTCTCGGTAATGTTCCGGCGGACTCCCGGCAAGCTCCTAGAGTTCATGACGATCTTCTTGGCGAGTTCTGTTGAGCATCTCTGGCAAGCTCCGTGACTTCTCGGCTGGTTCCCGTAGAACTTTCGACGAACGTTCGGACTTCCGACGAACTTTCGAACTCCCAACGTAATCGCGTCCTTGACTCCGGGACTTCATTTTGCTTCATGCCTTGCTGTCATAGTTAATCCTGCACATGTAAAACATACTTCAATCTAGACAATTAATACTAAGTATTAATCACGTTGTCCGATCATGTCATTGGTCTCTCGAAGCTTCGTTTAATTCTTCGGCACATCGTCCTCTCTTGCGGCCTATTGCCCAATCGGCCAGTTAACTTTGCAACTCCGATATTCTTTGCGCAATGTCCGCTCTTCTTGGCCCAATACCCAAATCCATGGCCTGAAGCCTTCTGTCGATACGTCGACCGATCCACTGGCCCGACGTCCAATATTCTAACATGTTATCCTCCGGCACAACATGATTTTCCTTGCTTTAATTGTCTTATCCTGATCGAAGCATTCTACATCACTCAAAACGTAGATTAAAACATAAACACTTATAGATTGGTTTCATCATCAAAATTTGAGATTGAACAATCTCCCCCTTTTTGATGATGACAACCAATCGACGACGGAGTTAACCTTAACTCCCGGGGTTTAAACAAACTCCCATTATCAATTTGCCATATTGATATAAACTCTTGGATTCAAAAATCCAAGCAACATGTCATGATCAAATCATGCATGACATCAACATACTTCTCCTCCTTTGTCATCAACAAAAATGAGAAGTTCCAACTTTCATGTGTTTAGTCATAATAGTTCAAGTCATTGCATAATAAACATAATTTTAAGTTTGATCATCATGCAATTTGAAAGCTAGCAAATTTAAGGATGTGCAAGTTGGTATATTTGCTTTTCTTTGTGATGTGCAAGATAGCATTTCTTTATAATGTTCAAGATAGCAAGTTCTACATCAGGCAAGCTAGTGAATCTTACAACATTTTAGAACATGCATAATCACGAAAGCATCATAAATTTGAATGATGTGCAAAATTACAAATTTTGCATGTTTGCATTTGTGCATCTTTAGATTTACAAGATAGCACTTCTTGGTGATGTTCAAGATAGCAATTTGTTCTTTTTTGAGAAGTGTAATTTTTGCTTCCTTTGCAAAGTGCAAGCTAGCAAAATGCAAGATAACAAGCTAGCAAGAGACAATGTTTTACATGAAGCAAACTACATGAAGTACATTTGCATCTTCTCTTGACTTGTGAAGCTAGCTAGCAACATTTCTCCCCTTTGTCATTGTCAAAAAGAAGGGAAGACCCTTTACATCAATTTTTAAATCATGACAAAGGTAAGTATCAATCTTATTTGTGCATCATTATATTTTCAAATTAAGACATGCATAATTTCAAAACCATACATTTCATTTTTCATGCATGATACAAATAAATCAATTATCACCATGGGCATATCATACATGATATTCATGATACATTATTTTGGCAACATGATCATAGCTTTTCAAATGATGGTATTTAAATGTCAAAATTCATTGCATCCTATTATGTATGATCATTAACTTCTCATTTGTATTTCATGAATAATTTCATTTCATCACATTCAAAATATCATCAAGAAAAAAATTAATTAGGTGATGAATACAAGGAGTAATACAAAGACAAAAGATCATGTCATGAAAGATGAGATCATTTGAATACCAAAAGACATGATTCATTTTAACACATCTCCTCTTAAATAACATATCAAGAAAAATTATAGGGGCAAAAAGAAGAGATCTTGATTAAAAACAATTAAGTAATAAATCCAAGAACTCACAAGAAGAATCATGATTCATTAGAAAATCTCCTTTTAAGAAAATACCAAGTAGAATCGTAGGAGAACGATTAATAAAAAAATATTGATTCATAACAAATCTTTCAAGTTATAATCAATTCATGAATACCGAAAGAACATTCATGATTCATTTGGATAATTTTTCTCTTTTGTAAATGACAAAAAGAAGCATAGGAGAAAAAAGATTTTGATTCATAAATCTCAAGAATATGTGAAAGATTTGGATAACGAGTCATTCAAATTTAACTCATCAAAATCATTAAAATCTCAACATTACCTTCAAGAGATTCAAAATAGCATACATGGATTTATCATAATAATCATCAAGATCAATAAGGTAGAGAAAAATAATTTTCAAGAAAAATATTTTCCTCTTTTTAGTTGTTTCAATTCATATGATTTTATTTTATTTATGCCAAATAAAAACATGTATTAATGTTTAGGATCGAAAAATGAATTACATCATAAAAACCATCCATCTTGCTTATAATTGAAAAAGTCACTTTTATTACCATGAAAGTCGATAATCCATGAATCTCGAGAATCATCATGCATAATTTTGAAAAATAAACTCATTAAGCATGATTGCAAATCATCATTATATTATTTCATCAAGCTTAAAGTATTATCAATCAAGTTCATTGTAGTCATCCATTTTTCTTTTTAGGTGAATCTAACTTTTCATGCTTAGTTTCCATACAAAGGCCATGCATCATTTTTAAAATCGGAAGGCAATATGAAAATTATTAAAATATACATTATTGCTTCTTAAGCACATATATAAAATTAATCATATTTGGTGTGCAAGCATTAAATTAACATTTTATTATATTTGCATACAATTTTCATGATCATTTTAAAAAATTACTAGAAGAATAAGCATGATTCTTAATTTTTGCATTTTCATTACATTATGTAATTTAAAAAATAATAATTTTTCTAAACTAAATAAAAAAGAAAATACATCATGGAAAGCATCAAGTAATTTCAAAATAAACTAAAGGAGTTTCGTTTGAGTTGTTTATCTCATTGACGAAAACCGTTAAGGCGTAGTTTGTCACCTCGCCTTTGTTGATTTTCTCCTGGTCTTCAGAGGAGCTCGATTCAGCCCACTTTTTGTTCTTCTTTTTACATTCAAAGCAAGTAGTTGCATTCTTTTTGTTCTTTAATTTTTGTTTCATGAATTTTTTAAATTTTTTAGTGAGTTCAAGTTCACCATCACTTGAGCTTATGCTCGAGTGGTCTTCAAGTGTTCTATGTCCCAAATCCTTTCTGTTCTTTGGAAGGTGATTTTGTTCATCATGTTCATCATATGCATTGTGCACCATTTCATATATTATCAATGTACTGATAAGTTCTTTAAGTGGAAAAATATTTAAATATTTTGTTTCTTGTAAAGCCATTACTTTTGAATCCCAAGTCTTAGAAAGTGATCGTAAAATCTTGTTAACGAGTTCAAAATTTGAAAAGCTTTTACCAAGAGCTTTTAAACTATTGACGACATCCGTAAAATGGGTGTACATGTCAACAATGGTTTCGCTTGGTTTCGTGTGCAAAAGTTCAAAATCATGCATTAAAAAGTTGATTTTTGAATCCTTTAATCTACTTGTGCCTTCGTGAGTGGTTTCAAGAATATGCCAAATGACGAAAGCCGTTTCGCAAGTAGAAACCCGATTAAACTCGTTTTTGTCTAAGGCACAAAACAAGACATTCATAGTCTTTGCATTTAGAGAAAACGTCTTCTTCTCCAAATCATAACAATTGTTTATTGGAAGAGAAGACATTTCAAATCCGTTTTCGACTATGTGCCATAAATCGAGATTCAATGAAAGCAAGAAAACTCTCATTCGAGTTTTCCAATAACTGTAGTCCGACCCATTGAAAAAGGGAGGACGTATGAGAGAGTGACCCTCTTAAAAGCCGAAAAGAGCCATTTCTATTTGGGTGTTAAACCAAATTAGAAAACCATGGCTCTGATACCAATTGTTAGGATCAGGGTCGACACTAAGAAAGGGGGGTGAATTAGTGCAGCGGTAAGATAATGTCGGTTTAAAAAATTTCATATGATAAAATCTAATTTCAACATAAAACCATTTTTGGAAACTTAACTTGAAAGCAAGTTCGTAAAAGTATTGAAGGCAGTAAGCACTTAAAGAGGTTTGCAGTAAGGGTAAGATGCTTAAAGTAAATGCAAACTGAGATTTTAGAGTGGTTCGGTCAATCGTGACCTACATCCACTTTCGGCTTCCTCCTCCGAGGAGATCACCGGCATCCACTAGAGGTCTTCCTTCAATAGGCGAAGACCAACTCCTTACACCCCTCTTCTCCTTTTATCGGGTTTAGGAGATAACCCTTACAAGCACTCACTCTTCTCTTAAGCTATTCTAACACTTAGACTCAAGGAGGAGGATTCTAAAGATATTACAACAGAGTTTTCTCACTTTTGAATGCTTTATGCTTGTATATTTTAACCAGGGATTGGAGGGATATTTGTAGGCTTCAAGTTGATTCAAACTTGGAGCCAAAATCTTTCCCATCCCGAGTTCCCCGGGTATGGGCAGTACCACCGCCCAGTGTCAGTTTGACTGACACTGTACTGAGCGGTACCACCGCCTAGCACCCTACTAGGGGTGGTACAACGACACAGACAGGTGGTACCACCGCTTGACACCTTGCCAGGGGCGGTACAACCACCCAGACTAGCGATACCACCACCTGACATAGTCTCGAAGACTGTGCCACGACGGTGAGACTTCTTTGGGTATTGTTTGGGCCTCTTATTGGGCCCAACATAGTTCTTACATGGGCCTACTTGGCACCTAATTGGGTTGGCCCAAATCCAATCCCAATTACGTGCTAACTATGATTCCTGAGACATATTCTAAGCTAAACAAATCCCTATGTCAATTCTTCCGGAGAGCTTCCGGCGATCTTCCAGCAAACCTCCGACGAACTCTCGACAATATTTCGGTGAACTCCCGACAAGCTCCTAAACTTCACGACGATCTTCTTGGTGAGTTCCGTTGAGCTTCTCTGGCAAGCTCTGCGACTTCTCGGTGTTAGAACTCTAGTTAGGAGAGTCTTAATTGAGAGGGACATTCATGTAAAACATACTAAGCCGACCTCTAATAAAGAGATAAAGAGGCCAGCTAAGGTATGGTGGTTATTTCTTAGAGCAGAACTAGGAGTTGGTTAGAAGTAGGAGTCTTGAGTAGAGTCCTATTAGGAGTTAGTTAGAAGTAGGAGTCTTGAGTAGGAGTCATATTAGGAGTTAGGGTTTAGAAACCCTATAAATAGCCATGTATTCCTCCTCTTTTCATAAGCAATAGATGAATCTTTTTTGCAGCCTTTGAGCAGCAACTTGGAGGAAGGAACCCGTATAGAGTTCCAGGAGGCCGATCCCCTAAAGAGATCAACCCCAAGCTTAGAATCTACAAGGGTTCTAACACTTGGTATCAGAGTAGTGTTCTTGGTGTCTCGCTGCCCTTTCACAGCCATCCATCATCCCTCCATAACCGCCCAAAGCAATTCCCACAATTGCTTAAAAGATCGTCACCAAATCCCGTCGTCATCTCCACCACCGTAGATCATCTTTTGATCTTCTCGTGAATTGCAATAGCCATCTACCATAGATCTAAAACTTTTATCCATGGCCCTAAAACTCCACCAAACCATACCCTCAAACTACACCTAAAACAGCCATAAAACAAGCCTAAATCGCAGCCTACATCCACCAATCCACCAACCCTTACGACCATCACTTCTCTCAACCTATACATGCCTTTAACCCGACAACAAAAGAGAGATCTTAATATCACAGGTTTGGAGGCATATAGTATGACATCTGAGGAGGCAATCAATGCTAAATTTGAAGCCTTCGAGGTGCGAATGGAGGATAAGATTTGGACTCTCTTTACCGAACTCAGTTTGGGCTGACCACTAAGCCCGAAGAAATCACATCAAGGAGAGAGCTCTAACCAATCGCACTAAGCCCAAAGAGATGACTTCCAAGAGAGGGGAGGTTCTATGACTGACCTTAACTATCCACGGATGAGGGTGGACTTCTCTAGATGAGAAGAAGGAGACCCGATTGGTTGGATCTCGCATGCGGAGCGATATTTTCGGTACCACAAAACCGTGGACACATCTATGGTGGAAATTGCAGCTATACATCTTGAAGGAGATGCTATACAGTGGTTTGACTAGTTTGAACACACTCATGGAGTACTCTCATGGCGATAATTCAAAGAAGGATTGCTAATCTGCTTCAGACCAACCGATTACGAGAACATTGACGGACAACTAGCAAAGATCTGACAAACCTCCACCATTCAGGAATACCAAACCAAGTTTGAAAGATTATCTAATCAAACTCATGATTGGTCTGAAAAACAGCTATTGGGGACCTTCATTGAGGGCTTGAAGTCGGAGATCCGAGGAGAAGTTAAAGCGTGACAACCATACACGCTTATGGCAGCCATCTCTTTTGCACGACTTCAAGAGGAGCGATTGAACCATGAAGCCCGGAGGACTAGGATCGCTCCTCGAACTGCAATACTAAAGCCCTCAGCCCCCCATACTATTAACCGAGCACCTGCACCAAAAAGGTTGACAAGAGAAGAGCTTCGGGAGCGTTCTGCGAAAGGGTTATGTTGGCATTGCGACGAGCCGTGGAGCCCCGAGCATCGCTGTAGAAAAGGGAGACTTCTTATGATTGAACCAGTAGAAGAAGAGGTTATTGAATATCCAGAAGAAAGCCTTGAACATAAAGAAGAAGATGTGGAAGAAGAGCCACAACCAACCAACGTTACGGTACACGCATTAGCCGACTACTCCAACCCGCAAACAATGAAAGTTGGAGGCCTTCTCAAACAACAACCGATCACTGTTCTCATCAACACGGGCTGCACTAATAACTTCCTAAATAGTAAGGTTGCTATTCGGATGGCACTACATATAGAAGGTTGCAGCAAGTTTGATGTAAAGGTTGCCGACGGCAGAATCCTAAAGTGCGACCAAAGATGCCCACAGGTGAAACTATTGCTGCAAGACCAAGAAATTATGACCGACTTCTTCCTCCTACCAATTGATGACTATGAGGCCGTGCTTGGCATAGAATGGCTGACTACACTAGGTGATGTCTCTTGAAACTTTTCCAAATTAATTATAAAATTTTACTGCAAAGGCAAACAGATCATCCTACACAGGAAGCGCGGAAGCAACGTAACCACCGTTTCAACCCAACGAATGGAGAAAGTTTTGCACAAGGTAAATGGTAGCTTTTTTATGCATCTCCAATAGTAAGGAAGAAAATAGAAATTGAAGATCAAAATCTTGCCCAATTGCTTGCTGAATTTGCTGAAATTTTTGCTAAACCACGCAGTCTTCCTCCTTCTCGGCAACATGACCATCGGATTCCAATCCTTCTGGGCAAGCCACCAGCGAACACTCGACCGTACTGATATCCTCACCTCTAGAAGGATGAAATTGAAAAGATCATAAAGGAGATGCTTGAAACATGAGTGATTCGGCCAAGTTGTAGCCCCTATTCCTCACCGGTGCTACTTGTACGCAAGAAGGACGGATCTTGGCGGATGTGCATTGACTACCGAGCTTTAAATGACATCACTGTCAAGGACAAGTACCCAATACCAATGGTGGATGAACTTCTTAATGAATTAAAAAGAGCTTGAGTCTTCATGAAGTTAGACCTCTGATCCGGTTACCACCAAATTCGAGTATGTGAAGACGACATTCCAAAAACTGCATTCCGCACACATGATGGCCATTATGAATTCTTGGTAATGCCTTTTGGACTCACTAATGCTCCTTCAACATTTCAAAGTCTCATGAACGATATTTTTTGGAGCTTTCTTCGCAAATTTGTGTTGGTATTTTTTGATGATATTCTCATTTATAGCCCTTCTCTTGAGAGTCACTTTCAGCATTTATGGATTGTTTTGACGATCCTTCGGGAGAATACTCTTTTTGTTAAGCAACCAAAGTGCAGCTTTCTCCAGCAAAAAGTAGAGTACCTTGGGCACATAATATCAGAAGAAAGGTTGGCGGTAGACCCAACAAAAATTGAGGCAATGCAAGGCTAGCCGAAACCTACAAACGTGAAATTACTACGTGGGTTCCTTGGACTAACGGGCTACTACCGAAAATTTGATAAGGACTATGGGAAGATCAGCGCACCCCTCACTTCTCTACTGAAAAAAGATGCCTTCCAATGGTCGGACAAAGCCTCCGCTGCCTTCGACAAACTTAAGGCAGCCATGACAATGACGCCGGTGCTAGCACTACTAGATTTCAGTCGACCCTTCATCATTGAGGCCGACGCATCTGGAGTCGGAATTAGAGCTATTCTCATGCAAGATGGTCGACCACTCGCATACACTAGCAAGGCATTGTCTTCCTCCCATCAAAATATGTCAGTATATGATAAGGAGATGCTAGCCATTGTGCACGCACTAACGAGGTGGAGACCCTACCTGATTGGCCGGCGATTTCAAATTAAAACCGACCATAGAAGTCTCAAGTACTTTTTGGAGCAAAAAATATCATCCCCTGAGCAGCAAAAATGGGTAACTAAACTTCTTGGATTTGATTATGAAATTATTTACGAAAAGAGGAAAGAAAATGTTGTTGCAGATGCACTCTCAAGGCTACCTGAGCAAGCTAAGGTTTCAGCCATCTCCCTTCCTACCACTAGTCTCTTTGAGGACATTAGGAAAGAATGGAAGAAGGATCCAGAGATTAGCAACACCATAAAAAAATTGGAGGAGGATCCAAATACAATAGCCCACTACACTTGGGATTCGAGGGATCTACGCTACAAAGGTCGCATTGTGCTTATACCTGACTCCCCTTGCATCATAATTATCCTGCATGAAATGCACTCCACACCTTTATCAGGGCACTCTGGATTTTTGAGAACCTACAAAAGAGTGAAGCAAAATTTTTATTGGAGAGGGATGAAAAATATTATTGCTGAATATGTGGCACAATGTGATGTATGTCAACAGCACAAGGGTGAAACAATGACAAATCTAGGGAAGCTACAACCACTACCCATACCGGACTCGGTGTGGACTGACATATCCATGGACTTCATCAAAGGGCTGCCACCTTCCAAAGGTAAAAGCACAATTCTCGTGGTGGTTAATTGACTTACGAAATATGCTCATTTTTGTGCTGTGAGAAATCCCTACACTGCTGCTAGTATTGCCCAAATTTTCATAAAAAATATTGTTAAACTGCATGGGATGCCAAGGTCCATTGTAAGTGATCATGACAAGATCTTCACCAGTAAACTTTGGGCCGAGTTATTTCAATTACAAGGCACCAAACTCAACATGAGCACAACATATCATCCACAAACTGACGACCAAAGAGAGGTGGTAAACAGGTGTTTAGAGACGTACCTTCGGTGTTTCGCCAACGATCGACCAAAAGAGTGGGCGAAATGGCTTCCCTGGGCCGAATGGTGGTATAATGCTACATATCATTCATCTACAAAATGTACCCCTTATGAAGCATTGTATGGTCGGCCAGCCCCTGTGATTCCAAAGTATGTAATTGGCTCGGCCAAGGTAGATTAGGTTGACCAAGAATTGCTTGATAGGGACAAATTCCTATAGCTATTAAAGGATAATCTCTCTATCGCTCAAGCTAGAATAAAGCAGCAAGCCGACACATGACGAAGCGAAAGAGAATTTTCAGTAGGAGATTGGGTTTATCTTCGCCTACAGCCATACAAGCAACTCTCCATCAAAACTCGAGCCTCCATGAAGCTATCCCCACGTTTTTATGGGCCCTATCAGATCACAAGCGTATTGGAGCCGTGGCGTACAGATTTAAATTGCCTTAGGATGCCAAAATTTACCCTGTCTTCCACATGTCATGCTTGAAGCCCAAGTTGGGAGAACACGAGTCACCCCAAATCCAACTGCCCAACACCACCGAGGATGGAGTTATTTAAGCCCAACCACAAGTCATCCTCAATCGCAGGATCATGATGCGTCGCCGATGTCCCTCTACTAAGTACTAGTGCATTGGAATAATTTACCACTTGAAGATGCCACATGGGAACCATATGATGAGCTGAAGACCCGGTTTCCTGAGTTCATGGAATCTCAGCCTTGAGGGCAAGACTGATTTGAAGAGGGTGGGTATGTTAGGACTCTAGCTAGGAGAGTCCTAATTGAGAGGGACATTCATGTAAAACCTACCTAAGTCGACCCCTAATAAAGAGGTAAAGAGGCCAGTTAAGATATGGTGGTTATTTCTTAGAGCAGAACTAGGAGTTGGTTAGAAGTAGGAGTCTTGAGTAGGAGTCCTATTAGGAGTTAGTTAGAAGTAGAAGTCTTGAGTAGGAGTCCTATTAGGAGTTAGGGTTTAGAAACCCTATAAATAGCCATGTATTCCTCCTCTTTTCATAAGCAATAGATGAATCTTTTCTATAGCCTTTAAGCAGCAACTTGGAGGAAGAAACCCCTATAGAGTTCCAGGAAGCCGATCCCCTAAAGAGATCAACCCCAAGCTTAGAATCTGCAAGGGTTCTAACACTCGGCTGGTTCCCGTAGAGCTTCCGATGAACGTCCGGACTTCCGATGAACTCTCGAACTCCCAACGTGATCGCGTCCTTGACTCTGGGATTTCATTTTGCTTCATGCCTTGCTATCATAGTTAATCCTGCATATGTAAAACATACGTCGATCTAGATAATTAATACTAAGCATTATATGTTGTCCGATCATGTCATTGGTCTCTCGACACTTCGTCCGATTCTTCGACAAATCATCCTCTCTTGTGGCTTATTGCCCAATCAGCCAGTTGACTCCGCAACTCTGATATTCTTAGTGTAATGTCCGCTCTTCTTGGCCCGATGCCCGAATCCATAGCCCGAAGTCTTCTGTCGATACGTCGACCGATCCACTAGCCCGACGTCCAATATTCTAACATGTTATCCTCCGGCACAATATAATTTTCCTTGCTCTAATTGTCTCATCCTGATCGAAGCATCTTACGTCACTCAAAATATAGATTAAAACATAAACACTTATAGATTGGTTTCATCATCAAAATATGAGATTCAATAGGTACCACCGCCTGATAGAGCTCGGAGACCGAGCTCTAGCAGTACCACCGCCTGACAAGGGTGGTACCATCGCCCAGTCTAGGTGGTACCACCACCCAGATAACCTGGGGCACTGCTTTCCAGGCGGTGCCACCGTCGGCCATGTTTTCAAGGGCTGAATTGGCTGCTCAATTCAGCCCAATTCAGCCCTATTAAGGGTCTAATTAGCCCCTAATTAAGTTAGTGAGATTACTTCCCAATCTTGACTTAATTTATGCTCTAATTATGATAATTAAGACATGATCACAACACTTCTTGTTCTGGTACGTCAATTGCTCT
Source organism: Musa balbisiana (assembly GCA_004837865.1). Taxonomy (NCBI): domain Eukaryota; kingdom Viridiplantae; phylum Streptophyta; class Magnoliopsida; order Zingiberales; family Musaceae; genus Musa; species Musa balbisiana. The sequence goes on along the minus strand of CM017188.1, from coordinate 42,079,992 downwards.
TCCGGCAAGCTTCCAGCGTACTTCCGACGAACATCCTACAAACTCTCGATAATGCTCTAGCGGACTCCCGGCAAGCTCCCGAACTTTACGATGATCTTCTTGGCAAGCTTCGATGAGTTTCTTAGGCAACCTCCTAGACTTCTTGGTTGGTTTCAATAGAACTTCCGACGAACGTCCGGACTTCCAGCGAACTCTTGAACTCCCAACAAGATCTCGATTTTGACTCTGATACAACACTTGCTTTATGTCTTACTACTATCATAGTTAATCCTACACACTTTTCTCAACATATAGATTAGATCAAACAATTTACAATTGATTTCATTATTAAAATCCGAGATTCAACAATCTCTCCCTTTTTGATGATGACAATCAATTGATGATGGAGTTAACCTTAACTCCCCCTATCTATATGCCATAATTGAGAAAAGACACTCTTGAATTCAAGGCCTTTGAATTCAAGCATCAAATTGATAAGATAAGTTCATTTAAACTTATCAATATGCACATCATGATACTTATCAAGATTTTCTAATTCTCTATACGATATCACGTATTTGTCAAAATGATGTCAAGGCATGATATCCATTTTTAAGTATGATATTTCAAATATGAGAGATGACAAAGATAGCAATTCATCATTCTATGGCAAGATGGTAAGTTATCAAGTTGTAAAATAGCAAGTTAAGCTCATGATATCTTATAAAGACATTTATCAATTTAATACGATAAGATATGTTTTTGTCATATTTCAATATGTTTCAAATGATAAGCACATAAGCATTTATGATAAGATACATTGTATACATTAACATCAATTTACCATATTTTGGTATCATGTCTCCCTCTTTGTCATCAACAAAAAGGAGGATAATTCAAAAATGCAAATAAAATTCATGCCATATTTCGATTTCTATTTGACAATACTAATCATATTTCAAGCATTTATGACATGGTATCATTCAAAAATTCTCAACATTAAAAGTTATAAACATTAATGAGATAGCTTCTATCAACTTCTTCCCCTTTTTTTTTTATCAAAACTTTTCATGAAGAAGAAAAATAAGGAGGAAATCCATTAAGAACCAACTTTGTGAAATGATTTGAATCAAGTCAAAAATGATAAAAGAGTTTCATTAATTCATGCTTCAATTTTCACAAGGATCAAGATACCAATTGTTAGGATCAAGATATTCATGTAAAATCAAATCCTCACTCTTGCGAGTGTTCATCTTATAAAAATTCTTCCTTCATTAAGAAACAATTCATGTGAAAGAATCATCATAATCATCATATGAAGGATAAAAGAAATTCCATGAATAAACCTTCATAATGAGAGGAGCATCATATCAAATCCATTTCTCATTAAAAGTTCATAAGAGTGAAATCCATGAGAGATGCATTTGTCAATTAATTCCATGTATCAAACATCATTACATGATGGAGCAAGGATATGGAATAAACTTGATATGACATAAACTCATGAAAGCTCCATTTAAGAAGATAGTCCAAAAAGAAATATGACAACTCATGCATTCAGACAATTTTTACATTCCTAACTCCGCAAATGATTATCAAATAATACATTAAGTTATAGATACCAATAGTTAAATGTATCAAGGAATTTATCCATTTAAAAGATTTATCAAGTCTAATTCTTAGAGTGATACATTCATGAAAGTAAGCACAGAATTTCACCATCAAAGTAGTTAGCATAGAATTTTACCATCAAAGTAAGCAACATAAGATTACAACATAACAATGAGGGATTGTGTCCACTTCTCCCCAAATACATACACAACTTATTCAGGTGGTAGAAAGTTAAAATGTCTAAACAAGGTATTAAATTGTCAATGAATCTATTGTAACTCAGTTAAAATTTGATCTTGGCATTGTTAAAGTCAATCTTGTCATTGTTCAAAACGATCCATCCGAGTCCGTATGTCGTAGATAGATGAGGGAGGTGCTTGCTCTATTAGAGGTGATTCCTCAAAGGGACTAGTTCGAGGAGATTGATTACTTGTAAATATTAGTGTTTCAGGTTCTAGTTCAGGTTGGAGGGGATAAGTCCTTCTAGGCAGTCTAGTCTATATACCATTTTTAAATGTACATCTCCATCGTCGAAGAAGGTTTCTATTTATAATGCTAAATTTGTCCAGTTTTATAACTTCTTTGTCGGGTGGAATAGAAATATCATAGGCATGGAGTAGTCTTGTGATTAAGCCACTATATGGAAGCATCATGTCTCTTTTTGATAGTTCAATCATGTTGTGTTGGATTAGGTAACCAAAACAATTATTATGTACCTTCATAATCTAATACATGGTACCTAATTCTATTTGGCTTACTTCATCATGATGATATTGTTTTGGGAGAATGATACTTATCAGGATGTGATAAAGTATTTTGGTGCTTAAAGATAGTAAATGTCCATAGCTTTTTGGAAGAATAGTTAAGTTAGGATGACCAAAAATTGTTCCTAAGGCATCAACGTAAGTAGTCCCAACTGATTCTTTATCTCATTGTCCTCTAAAATAACACCCTCTTTCTTTTACCGGAATTCCTATGATGTTGCAAATTATTCTATCCATAATGGGTATATGATGTTCTAAGAGATAGGTAGATATCCTTTCATTTTCATCTACATGTAAATTATTATAAAATAGCCTAACAAGTCTAAGGTAGATAGGTTCACTCATTTGAAGGATTAGGAGAATATCTAGATTAGCAAACCATTGAATATGTTCCAAATCACTTAATTCATTTAAATCAACATATTTACCCTTATGAACATATCTAGACTCTATGGATGAAAATTTTAGGACATGTTGATGAGAATCAAAAAGTAGGGAATCATAGTTTTCATCTAATCTCCTCTTTCCTTTGTCCCATGAGGATTTTCTAGAAGCCATGAGACTAATCACATAAATGATGAGAGAACTACACATAAGAGGCAAGATCTATCAATAAATTGAGAGAAGAGGTTTGAGAATTATTCTTGTAGTAATCTTCTTGGAAGGTTGAGATTAATCCTTGGATTTGAAGAAGAGGAGGGTTTCCTTGAGTTTCTAGAGGAGGATCAAGGAGAATGAGGGGTGGAGAGGAGAGGTGTTTAGAGGTGTGAGGAAGGGATGTAGGAGGGCTTGGGGTTGGTTCTACTGCCGGCCCTAAGTGCCTTTTTATAGGGCAGAGTTGTGGGTGGTGCCATCGCCTACACCATCGCCTACAACTAGTGCCCACTAGCGGTGCTACTGCCGGCCCTAAGTGCCTTTTTATAGGGCAGAGTTGTGGGTGGTGCCATCGCCTACAACTAGTGCCCACTAGCGGTGCTACTGCCGGCCCTAAGTGCCTTTTTATAGGGCAGAGTTGTGGGTGGTGCCATCGCCTACAACTAGTGCCCACTAGCGGTGCTACTGCCGGCCCTAAGTGCCTTTTTATAGGGCAGAGTTGTGGGTGGTGCCATCGCCTACAACTAGTGCCCACTAGCGGTGCTACTGCCGGCCCTAAGTGCCTTTTTATAGGGCAGAGTTGTGGGTGGTGCCATCGCCTACAACTAGTGCCCACTAGCGGTGCTACTGCCGGCCCTAAGTGCCTTTTTATAGGGCAGAGTTGTGGGTGGTGCCATCGCCTACAACTAGTGCCCACTAGCGGTGCTACTGCCGGCCCTAAGTGCCTTTTTATAGGGCAGAGTTGTGGGTGGTGCCATCGCCTACAACAAGTCCGATGGTGCCACCGCCGGTGCACTATTTTAAACCCTATGGCTTCTCAATAGAAACAATGCCATTGCCAGGGCACTATTTTCCTCAACTTATCACTTTTCTTTTTAAAGCATTATGGCTTCTCAATAGGTAAGAATTCTTGCTTGTTCTTTCAAGCAGCATCATAGTCATCTTGTGGTGCGAATGCTTATTTGCGTGAATCTCGTACCAAGTCAATTTTCGTAAATGGGAGGGAAAACTCTTATTGAAATTATCAATTCATAAAAGACCAATCATATCAAGTTCTATGAATCATATTTCCTTTTTTGTAATGAGATATAATAGCAAATGAAGACTCATTTTTCAAATGTCAAGAAATCCAGAAATTGTTAGAAAGGAACTCATGCATAAAAATTCTCAAGTTTCAAATATTGAGAGATTATGATCAAGTGTTTATCACTTAAGATCTCAAATAATGATTGCATCATCAAGTCATCAAACATAATCTTATTTTAATTCTAATGATCTTTTTGTGTGTTTCCCTTTTTTTTTGTTTTTGGCTAGAGAGCTTTATGAGATATTTTGGATCTCTGGTCTTATGCCTTGAGCATCCACTATCAAGGTATCATCTTTTGCTCCTAGCTTGTGATGGTACATTTTTTTTACAAAAAGAGATGATTTTTAGGTACCCATTTGATCTTGGGTGCCTCAAAAATTGATCTACATAGTTTATCATGTTGTATTGAGTCATTTGAGATTCTTTTAGGAACCCAAATTAATTTATGTGGACTATACTTCTTAAATGGACAATGATAAGCTACATGCCCAAATTTGCAACAAAAGTTGCATTTGTTTCGGGGTGAGATATGCAAAGTGGGGCCTTTAACAAAGACGGTCAGATTTTAGTGAGAGCTACTCATAAATCCGATTTCGCCTCTCTTATGAACATGACCCTTGTTGGCAAGGATCATGTTCAAGGACTTGCTACCAACCTCAAATTTTTTTAAAGTTTCTTTGAGTAGCAAGTTTTCTTTTTAAAGTATTTCTAGTTCATTACATTTCGTACATGGAACTAAACTATCATTGTGCTCAACTTTTAATCTATCAAAATCACTAACAATTTATATCTTTTACTAATTAATTTGTATTCATCAAATAAATCATAAAAAGCATTTAATAGTTCATCAAAGGATAAATTTGCATCAAATGAACTACTCAGCTCATCTCCAATGGCTATTAGTGCATAGTGAGCAACTTGCTCGGTGTTGGTTTGCTCCTCTTCTTCGGATGCACTTGAGTCATCCCATATTGCTTTAAGAGCCTTCTTCTTTGGTTGCCTCTTCTTGGCTAGGGGACATTCGCTCTTGTAATGTCCTAACTTCTTACATTCGTAGCATATTATTTGATCTTTCTTGAGTTTAAATTAATTTTTAGTATTATTTTTAAATTTATTCTTTTTTATGAATTTTTTAAATTTTCTTGTTAAGAGTGCCAAGTCTTCATCAAGGTCCTCATCACTTGAGTTTTCTTTCAAGTGGTCTTCTTAGGTTCTTAGTGTCATATCCTTCTTGTTCTTTAGAAGGGTGTCCTTAAGCTCTTCATAAGCTTTATAAGTCATCTCATAGGTCATTAGTGACCTAATTAGTTCTTTGAGAGGAAAATTATTTAGATCTTTGGCCTCTTGAATGACAGTTACTTTAGGGTCCCAACTCTTTGGAACGGATCTTAAAATTTTATTAACAAATTCAAAATCCAAGAAACTTTTACCAAGTCCTTTTAGACTATTGATGACATCCATAAATCAGGTGTACATGTCTCGAATGGTCTCACTCAGTTTCATCCGAAACAACTCATAAGTGTGCATTAAAAGATTAATTTTTGACTCCTTCACTCTACTAGTACTTTCATGAGTCACTTCAAGTATGTGCCAAATATCAAAAGCTGTTTCATAAATCGACACTTTATTAAACTCATTTTTATCTAATGCACAAAATAAGGCATTCATAGCCTTGGCATTTAAGGTGAAAGTCTTCTTCTCCAACTCATTCCTATCGTTCATTGGAAGAGAAGACTTTTGAAACTCATTTTCTACAATATTCCATAATTTGAAATCCATTGAAATTAGGAAGATCCTCATTCTAGTCTTTTAATATGTGTAATACATCCCATTGAACATGGGTGGACGTGTAACTGAATGACCCTCTTGATTGCCGGCAAATGCCATCTCTCTTAGGTTTTAAACCAACTGAGAGTGAACCTTGCTCTGATACCAATTATTAAGATCAAGAGCGGCACTAAAAGGGAGGGGGGGGGGGTGAATTAGTACAGTGGAAAACTTTTCAAATTTCAAAAGTCTTTGTTTCGATTAAAACCAATTCCGACGAAAATGGTTTCGATTCAATCCGTTTTGAAGAGAAATTGAACTTAAGAGCTTTCGTAAAAGTGCAATAAAAGATTAAGGAGATTTGTAGTAATATAAATTGCTTAAAATAAAATGCAAACCAGAATTTAGAGTGGTTTGGTTAATGTGACCTACATCCACTTTCGCATTCCTCCTCCGTCGAGGTCACCAACATCCACTAAAGGCCTTCCTTCAATAGGTGAAGACCAACAACCTCTTTACAGTGCTTTCTCCTTTTCACGAGTTTAGGAGAGAACCCTTACAAGTCTTACACCACTCTTGAATGATCTCAACACTTAGAAAGGGAGGAGGAGAACTCTAGCACTTTTACAACTCTTTAACACTTCAAAGACTCAAGATTATGCCAATACTTTCGTGTCCTTTCTATTGAATCTCGGATTTTGATGATGAAATCAATTATAAATTATTTGATCTAATCTATATGTTGAGAAAAGTATGCAGGATTAACTACGACAGTAGTAAAATATAAAGCAAGTGTTGGACCGAAGTCAAGATCAAGATCTCATTAGGAGTTCAAGAGTTCGTCGGAAACCCGAATGTTCGTCGGAAGTTCTACAGGAACCAACCGAGAAGTCTAAGAGCTTGCCAAAGAAACTTGTCGAAGCTTGCCAAGAAGATCATCGTAAAGTCTAGGAGCTTGCCGGGAGTCCACCGGAGCATTGCCGAGAGTTCGTCAGATGTTCGCCAGAAGTACGCCGAAAGCTCACGAGAAGAGCAATTGACGCACCAAAACAAGAAGTGTTGTGATCATGTCTTAATTATCATAGATAGAGTATAAATTAAGTTAGGATTGGGAGATAATCCAACTAACTTAATTAGGGGCCAATTGGGCCCTTAATAGGGCTGAATTAGGTCTAATTGAGCAGCTAATTCAGCCCCTAAAAATATGGCCGGCGGTGGCACTACCCAAAAGACCCAGTCTCCTAAGTGGTCTAGGCGATGGTACCGTCTAGACTAGGCAATGGTACTGCCGAGACTAAGTGGTGGTACTGCCGGTAGTTATTGCTGCTAGTGGTGGTACTGCCCCTATCAAGCGGTGGTATCGCCAGAGCTCGGTCTCCGAGCTGTGTTAGGCAGTGGTACTGCCCAATGTCAGGTGTTAGGCGATGGTACCACCCAGTAATGGTGGTGGTATCGCTAGTACCCCGAAAATCCGGGATGAGACACTTCTTGGCTCCATTTTTGAAAGCCATTGAGGCTTATAAAAATCTCCACCCTTTTCTACATGAAAGGGCACGAAAGTATTGGCATAATCTTGAGTCTTTGAAGTGTTAAAGAGTTGTAAAAGTGCTAGAGTTCTCCTCCTCCCTTTCTAAGTGTTGAGATCATTCAGGAGAGGTGTGAGACTTGTAAGGGTTTTCTCTTAAACCAGTGAAAAGAAGAAAGCAATGTAAAGAGGTGTTTGGTCTTCACCTATTGAAGGAAGGCCTTTAGTGGACGCCAATGACCTCGTCGAAGGAGAAATTCGAAAGTGGATGTAGGTCATGTTGACTGAACCACTCTAAATTCTGGTTTGCTTTTCATTTGTTCAATTTACATTACTGCAAATCTCTTTAATCTTCTCTTGCACTTTTACGAAAGCTCTCAAGTTCAATTTCACTTCGAAACAGATTGAATCGAAACCATTTTTGTCAGAATTGGTTTTAATTACGAAATAAAGACTTTTGAAATTATGAAAGTTTTCCACTGCACTAATTCACCCTCCCCTCTTAATGCCGCTCTTGATCATAACAATTGGTATCAGAGCAAGGTTCACTCCAATTTGGTTTAAAACCTAAGAGAGATGACATTTGCCAGCAACCAAGAGGGTCATTCAATTTTACGTCTGCTCATGTTCAATGGGACGGATTACACATATTGAAAGACTAGAATGAAGATCTTCCTAATTTCAATGAATTTTGAGCTATGGAATGTTGTCGAAAATTGTTTTCAAAAGTCTTCTCTTCCAATGAACGATTGGAATGAGTTGGAGAAGAAGACTTTTATTTTAAATGCTAAGGCTATGAATGCCTTGTTTTGTATATTAGATAAAAACAAGTTTAATTGAGTATCGATTTGTAAAACAGCTTTTAATATTTGGTACACACTTGAAGTAACTCATGAAGGCACTAGTAGAGTGAAGGAGTCAAAAATCAATCTTTTACTGCACACTTATGAGTTGTTTCGGATGAAATCGAGTGAGACTATTAGAGACATGTACACCTGATTTACGGATGTCATCAATGGTCTAAAAGGACTTGGTAAAAGTTTCTTAGATTTTGAACTTATTAATAAGATTTTAAGATCCCTTCCAAAAATTTGGGACCCTAAAATAACGATCATTCAAGAGGCCAAAGATCTAAATAATTTTCCTCTTGAAGAACTAATTAGGTCATTAATGACCTATGAGATGACATGTAAAGCTCATGAAGAGCTTGAGGACACTCTTCCAAAGAATAGAAAGGATACGACACTAAGAACACAAGAAGACCACTTAAAAGAAAACTCAAGTGATGAGGACTTTGATGATGACTTGACACTCTTAACAAAGAAATTCAAAAGATTCATAAAAATAAATAAATTTAAAAATACTACTAAATATAAATTTGAACCTAAGAAAGAACAAATGATATGTAATGAATGCAAGAAGCCATGACACTTCAAGAGTAAATTGTTAGGATCAGGGGTCGGCACTAAGAGGGGGGGTGAATTAGTGCAGCGGTAAGACAACGACGGTTTAAAAACTTTCGTACGATAAAATCGTTTCCGACATAAAACCATTTTTGGAAACTTAACTTGAAAGCAAATTTGTAAAAGTATTGAAGGCAATAAGCACTTAAAGAGGTTTGCAGTAAAGATAAATTGCACAAATGTAAATGCAAACCAGATTTTAGAGTGGTTCGGTCAACGTGACCTACATCCACTTTCGGCTTCCTCCTTCGTCAAGGTTATTGGCGTCCACTAGAGGCCTTCAGTAGGTGAAGGCCAACCACCCTTTTACAGCTTTTCTCCTTTTGACAAGCTTAGGAGGCAACCCTTACAAGCACTCACACTCCTCTTATAGAATTCTAAACTTAGAGTGGAGGAGGAAATTTCTAAAGAGAATGCAGCAATGTTTTCTCACTTTTTAATCCTTTGTGCTTGTGTGTTTTACCCAGGAATGAGAAGGGTATTTATAGGTTTCAAGTTGATTCAAACTTGGAGCCTAAAAACATCTCATCCCGGGTTCCCTAGGCATAGGCGGTACCACCACCCAAGTCTAGCGATACCATCGCCTGGGGGCTAGTGCTGGGCGGTACCATGCTTGGCACCCTGTCAGGGGCGATACAACTGCCCAGACTAGTGGTACCACTACTTGACATAGTCTCAAAGACTGTGCCATGATGGTGAGACTTCTTGGGACACTATTTGGGCTTCTTATTAGGCCCAACACAGTTCTTACATGGGCCTAGCTGGCCCCTAATTGGGTTGGCCCAAATCCAAGCCCAATTATGTGCTAACTATAAAATCCTAAGATATTTGCTAAGTTAAACAAGTCCCTATGTCTATTCTTCCGGCGAGCTTCTGGCGAACATCCGATGAACCCTCGGCGATGCTCCGACGGAGTCCTAGCAAGCTCCTGGACTTCACGATGATCTTCTTGGTGAGTTCCAACAAGCTTCTCTGGCAAGCTCTTAGACTTCTCAGCTGGTTCCTCTAGAACTTCCGACGAATGTCCGGACTTCCGACGAACTCTCGAACTCTCAACGTGATTGCGTCCTTGACTCTGGGACTTCATTTTGCTTCATGCCTTGCTATTGTAGTTAATCATGCACATGTAAAATAAACTTCAATCTAGATAATTAATATTAAGCATTAATCAAGTTGTCCGGCATGTCATTGGTCTCTCGACGCTTCATCTGATTCTTCGACACATCATCCTCTCTTGTAGCCTATTGCCTAATCGGCTAGTTGACTCCGCAACTCTGATATTCTTGGTGCAATGTTCGCTCTTCTTGGCCTGATGCCCGAATCCACGACCCGAAGCCTTCTATTGATACGTCAACTGATCCACCGACCCGACGTCCAATCTTCTGATATGTTCCTCCGGCCCAACATGATTTTTCCTGCTTTAATTATCTCATCCTGATCGAAGCATCCTGCATCACTCAAAACATAGATTAAAATATAAATACATATCGATTGGTTTCATCATCAAAATCTGAGATTCAACAATCTCCCAATTTTTTATGATGACAACCAATCGACGACGGAGTTAACCTTAACTCCCGGAGTTTAAACAAACTCCGCCTATCAATATGCCATATTGATAAAGACTCTTGGATTCAAAAATCCAATCAACATGTCATACATGTCATTATAAACTTATGCATAAACTTATGCATAACATCATACTACTCCCCCTTTGTCATCAACAAAAAGAAAGTCCAACTATTCATGTGTTTAGACATACAAGTTCAAATCATTACATAATAAACATAATTTTAAGTTTTATCATCATGCAATTTGAAAACTAGCAAATTTAAGGATGTGCAAGTTGATATATTTGCTTTTCTTTGCGATGTGCAAGATAGCATTTCTTTGTAATGTTCAAGATAGCAAGTTCTACATCATGCAAGCTAGCAAATTAGAGATGTTGAAGAAAGCAACACTTGCTTCTTGAAATATGCAAGTTGCAAGCTAGTAATTTTTGCATTTTCTTGAGATTTCAAGCTAGCAATTTCGATGATGTTCAAGAAAGCAATTTCTTCTCTTGCTTTCTTTTTGAATTGTGCAAGCTAGCTATCTCCCCCTTTGTCATTGTCAAAAAGAAGGGAAGACCCTTTACATCAATTTCTAAATCATAACAAAGATAAATATCAATCTTATTTGTGCATCATTATATTTTCAAATTAAGACATGCACAATTTCAAAACCAATCATTTCATTTTTCATGCATGATACAAATAAATCAATTATCATTATGAGCATATCATACATGATACTAGAACATTAAAAACTTTGAAGCATTTATCAACATTTTGATCATGATACTAAACATTCATCATTTAGAGCATTCATGATACACATCATATGCATCACATACATCATAAAAAAAATAAGTATTGCATGTATCATTCCATCACATGGAGAATATTAAGAAGAATCATAGTATGAAAAATCTTGATTCATAGAAAAATATCATGTATCGAACATCGAGAAATCAAGATGATGATATAGATGAAGACATTCCTATAGCAAAAAGATGTCATGTAAATGATCTCGATTCATGTATGATATCTCTCAATTCTTTATGATTCATTATAATTCCAAAAAATTATGATTCATTTCGATAAATTTCAATAAGAAGATATAAGAACACATAGTAGGAGATCTTGATTTATAAATGATTTCAAGTTATAATTCATGAGAAATCAAGATCATGATTTCAATAAAAACCATTAAATTCAAATCATCAAAATCTCAACATTACTTTCAAGAGATTCAAAATGGACACAAACAACTTTATCAATCTCTTAGTGAAAAATTGATAAGATAGAGAAAAAGAAAATTTCAAAAAAAAATACTTTTCTCTTTTTAGTTGTTTAAATTTATGTGATTTATTTCATTTATGCCAAATAAACATATGCATCAACGTTTAGGATCCAAAAATGAATTTCATCATAAAAACCATCAAGACCAATAAATCAAAAAAATCATTATGTATAACTTTAAAATCTCATGCATAAAATCGTCAAATCATGATATCAAAAGTTCAATATTTTCATTACAACATAAAGCAAGGTTTCATTGAATATAATTTTGAATGATTCTTATAGATATCTAAAACTTCTTTAGTTTTAATTTATATGATTGACTTTATATTAGCATGCTCAAATTTTTATTCTTATGTCAAAACCATACATCATGTTTGAAAAACAAAGACAAGGTTCATAAAAAATATCAAGCCTTTCATACAAAAGCCATGCATCGTTATGGAAATCATCAAAATACACATTCTTCCTTCTCAAGCACATACATAAGATTAATCTTACTAGGTGTACAATTATTAGATTTATATCTAACATTTTATTGCATTAACATAAAACATGCAATTTTCATTATCATTTTCAAAATGATAAGAATGATCATATTTTTGCATTTTTATTTTTAAACATTTAATTTTTAATAAAATTATTTCAAAACTAAATTACAAAAAAAAATGCATCATGAAAAGCATCATGTAATTTCGAAGTAAATTAGGGGGATTTTGATTACCTTATCATTGAAAGCGGTTAAGGCGCAGTTTGCCACCTCGCCTTTCTTGATTTTCTCCTCGTCTTCGGAGGAGCTCGATTCATCCCAATTTTTGTTCTTCTTCTTACGTTCAAAGCAAGTAGTTCTGTTCTTTTTGTTCGTAAATTTTTGTTTCATTAACTTTTTAAATTTCTTAGTGAGTTCAAGTTCATCATCACTTGAGCTTATGCTCGAGTGTTCTTCAAATGTTCTATGTCCCAAATCCTTCCTGTTCTTTGGGAGGTGGTTTTGTTCATCATGTGCATTGTGCACTATTTCACATGTCATCAATGAACCGATAAGTTCTTCAAATGGAAAAATATTTAAATATTTTATTTCTTGTATTGCTATTACTTTCGATTCCTAAGTTTTAGAAAGTGATATTAAGATCTTGTTAACGAGTTCAAAGTTCGAAAAACTTTTACCAAGTGCTTTTAGACTATTGATGACATTCGTAAAATGGGTGTACATGTCTCCAATAGTCTCTCTTGGCTCCATACAAAACATCTCAAAATCGTGCATCAAAAAATTTACTTTAGAATCTTTTACACTAATTGTGCCTTCATATGTGATTTCAAGAGTGCACCAAATATCGAAAGTTGTTTCACACAAAGAAACCTGATTAAACACCGTTTTATCTAAGGCGCAAAATAAGGCATTCATAGCCTTTGCATTTAGAGAAAACGTCTTCTTCTCCAAATCATTCTAATTATTCATTGTAAGAGAAGACATTTCAAATCTGTTTTCGACTATGTGCCATAAATCAAGATTCAATAAAAGCAAGAAAACTCTCATTCGAGTTTTCAAATAAGTGTAGTCCGTCCCATTGAAAAAGGGAGGACGAATGAGAGAGAGACCCTCTTAAAAGCCGAAAAGAGCCATTTCTATTTGGGTGTTTAACCAAATTAGAAAATCATGGCTCTGATACCAATTGTTAGGATCAGGGGTCGACAATAAGAAGGGGGGTGAATTAGTGCAGCAGTAAGATAACGACGGTTTAAAAACTTTCATACGATAAAACCATTTCCGATGTAAAACTGTTTTCGGAAACTTAACTTGAAAGCGAATTCGTAAAAGTATTGAAGGCAGTAAGCACTTAAAAAGGTTTGCAATAAAGATAAATTGCATAAATGTAAATGCAAACCAGATTTTAGAGTGGTTCGGTCAACGTGACCTACATCCACTTTCGGCTTCCTCCTCCGATGAGGTCACTAGCGTCCACTAGAGGCCTTCCTTCAATAGGCGAAGGCCAACCACCCTTTTATAGCTTTTCGCCTTTTGATGGGCTTAAGAGGCAACCCTTACAAGCACTCACACTCCTCTTATAGAATTCTAAACTTAGAGTGGAGGAGTGATTTTCTAAAGAGATTGCAGTAGCGTTTTCTCAATTTTTAATCCTCTGTGCTTGTGTGTTTTACCCAGGGATGAGAGGGGTATTTATAGGCTTCAAGTTGATTCAAACTTAGAGCCTAAAAACATCTCAACCCTTACAACCACCGCCCAGTGTCAGTTCGATTGACAATGTCTTGGGCGGTACCACTGCCCAGACTGGTGGTACCACTGCCTAGCACCCTGTCAGGGGTGGTACAACTGCCCAGATTGGCGGTACCACCACCTAACATAGTCTCGAAGACTATGCTATGATGGTGAGACTTCTTAGGGTACTATTTGGGCTTCTTATTGGGCCCAACATAGTTATTACATGGGCCTAGCTGGCCCCTAGTTGGGTTGGCCCAAATCCAAGCCCAATTACGTGCTAACTACGAAATCCTAAGACATTTGCTAAGTTAAACAAGTCCCTATGTCTATTCTTCCGGTAAGCTTCCAGCGAACTTCCGGTGAACATCCGACGAACCCTCGACGATGCTCCGGCAGACTCCCGACAAGCTCTTGGACTTCACGACGATCTTCTTGGCGAGTTTCGATGAGCTTCTTTGGCAAGCTCTGAGACTTCTCGGTTGGTTCCTCCAGAACTTTCGACGAACATCCAGACTTCCGACAAACTCTCGAACTCCCAACGTGATCACATCCTTAACTCCGGGACTTCATTTTGCTTCATGCCTTGCTATCATTGTAAATCCTGCACATGTAAAGCAAACTTCGATCTAGACAACTAATACTAAGCATTAATCAAGTTGTCCGGCATGTCATTAGTCTCTTGACGCTTCGTCCGATTCTTCGGCACATCGTCCTCTCTTGCAGCTTATTGCCCAATCGGCCAATTGACACCGCCACTTCGATATTCTTGGCGCAATGTCCACTCTTCTTGGTCTGATGCCCGAATCCACGGCCCGAAGCCTTCTGTCGATACGTCGACCGATCCACCGACCCGACGTCCAATCTTCTAACATGTTCCTTCGACCCAACATGATTTTTCCTGCTTTAATTGTCTCATCCCGATCGAAGCATCCTGTGTCACTTAAAATATAGATTAAAATATAAATACATATCGATTGGTTTCATCATCAAAATCTGAGATTCAGCATGAATGTCCCCAAGCAAAGAGGAGGCAACCAAAGAAGAAGGCTCTCAAAGCTACATGGGATGACTCAAATGCTTCCGAAGAAGAGGAGCAAAGAAGAAGGCTCTCAAAGCTACATGGGATGACTCAAATGCTTCCGAAGAAGAGGAGCCAACCAACACCGAGCAAGTTACTCACTATGCGCTAATGGCTATTGGAGATGAGGTAACACGTTCATTACAAATTTATCTTTCGATGAGCTCGCTTTTAAGTATTTCTTATGAATTGTTTGATGAATGTAGAATCTTGAGTAAAATGTATAACTCTTTGAAAAATGAACATGCTTCTCTTATTAGCGATTTTGATAGACTAAAGATTGTTGGGCTGACAGCCCATGTTCAGCCCAAAGTGGGCTTTATTAGCCCACAAGTCACCCTCTCTTTGACCTAACCCTAGATCAAAGTTAAGGGGGTGTGGGTGGCTGTGTTTTAGAGGCAGAAAAAGACTATAAAAGGGCAGCAATGAGGGTAGCAATACAAACATCCTTGCAGCAGCAAAGAGGAGAAGAAAAAGATAGAAAAACAAGAGAAAGAAAGGGAAGAAAACAAGGACAACGCAGAGAGACTGTTCTCAATCATCTAGCAATGTTTTCATCTCAGGTTATATCATATCTACAGTAGACTCTTGCTGTGATTACTTGGGGAGGTTTTAGATATTGTAGACAGTGACGTGATTCTTGTATCCTAGTTATTCTCTTGTGATTGTTGCTAGGGTTTAGGGCAAGAGATTGAGATTTGAATATTCATTATTCTCATAGTGGATTATCTCTAGTTTGCCCCGTGGTTTTTATCCTTCACATTGGAGGGGTTTTCCATGTATATGTTGGTGTTCTATTTGATTATGATTTTATTTAGTTCTGCTATGTATTATAGTCTTCTAGTACTTATTCATATACAAAGGTTATTCCGCTTTATATCCCATCGAAGATTGAGCAGGAAAATAGCTTAGCTCCCTACACAAAATGCCATGAACTAGAAGTACTTCAAAAGGAAAACTTGCTACTCAAAGAAACCTTGAAGAAATTTAAGGTTGGTAGCAAATCCTTGAATATGATCCTTACCAATAAGGGTCACGTTCATAGAAAAGGTAGAATTAGATTTGTGAGTAACTCTCACCAAAATTCAACTACCTTTATTAAAGGCCCTATCTTGCATGTATCACCTCACACCAAATGTAACTTTTGTTGCAAACTTGGATATGTTGCGTACAAATGTCTATTCAAGAAATATAGTCCACATAGATTGATTTGGGTTCCTAAAAGAACCTCAACTAACTCAATGCAACATGATAAGATATGTACATCAATTTTTAAGGCACCCAAGGTTAAATGAGTACCTAAAAATCATCTCTTTTTATAGAAAAATGTATCATCACAAGCTAGGAGCAAGAGATGGTATCTTGATAGTAGATGCTCAAGGTATATGACCGGAGATCCATCTCATTTCTCTAAGCTCACTAGCCTAGACGAAGGATGTCACCTTCGGAGACAATAACAAGGGTAAAATCATTGGCAAAGGAACTACAGATAACAAATCCAACCTTCTCATTGAAGATGTATTGTTAGTTGATGGTTTAAAGCATAACCTTTTGAGTATTAGTCAATTAAATGATAAAGGATATATCATTAGATTTGAAACTAATGCTTGCATTATTGAAAAACCATATAAAAACACATCTATGATTGCACTAAAACAAAATAACATATACACTATTGACATTAATGATCTTTGCAATGAAATATATTTTTCGGTTTTAAATGACAATGCTTGGCTTTAGCATAGGAGATTAGGTCATGCTAGCATGAAACTAATATCTCAAATCTCATCTAAAGAACTTGTGAGAGAAATTTCTCAGATTAAGTTCGTTAAAGATAATGTGTATGATGCATGTCAACTAGAAAAACAAATAAAAAGTAGTTTCAAACCAAAAAATCAAATAAGCACCTCTAGACCTTTGCAATCGATCCATATAGACTTGTTCGGACCAATTGCTACATCAAGCTTAGGAGGTAGCAAATATGTATTTGTCATTGTGGATGATTTTAGTAAACACACATGGACTTACTTCTTAGCACACAAAATGACTACTTTAGGTATTTCTCTAAGTTTTGTAAACTTGTTCAAAACGAAAAAGGTTTTATGATTTCATCAATTCGAAGTGATCACGGTGATGAATTTCAAAACTGTGATTTTCAAGAATTTTGTGAATCTAATGGATACAACCACAACTTCTCTACTCCAAGAAATCCTCAACAAAATGGAGTAGTAGAAAGAAAAAATAGAAACTTACAATAAATGGCTAGAACCATGTTAAACGAACATAGCCTACCCAAATATTTTTGGGTCGAAGCCGTAAATATGACATGCTATGTTATGAATAGGGTTCTAGTAAGACCATTACTTTCCAAAAATCCTTATAAGTTGTGGAACAATAAAAAGCCCAATGTTTCATACTTTAAAATTTTCGGGTGTAAATGTTTTATTTTGAATGAAAAAGATGCCTTAGGAAAGTTTGATGTAAAATCCGATGAAGAAATTTTTCTTGGTTATTCTTCTATTTCAAATGCTTTCTGTATCTTTAATAAAAGAACTTTAGTTATAGAAGAATCTATTTATGTTTCTTTTAATGAAATTTTTGAAGTTAAGAAAAATGATTTTGATGATGATCTTAATTTTGATACTTTAAATTTAAATGAATCCCTTTCTCCATCTAGCAACTTGGATATATCTTCTTTTGAACCTTCTTTACCGAAGGAATGAACGTATGTAGATGCTAATCCTAAGGAGCTAATTATATGAGACACATCGAAAGGGGTTCAAACTTGTTCTCCTCTTAATAATTTTTGTGCAAACACCGCTTTTCTCTCCTAAATTGAACCTAAATGCATTGACGAAGCCTTAAAAGATGATTCATAGGTCATCGCAATGAAAGAAGAGTTAAATCAATTTAAGAGAAATGAGGTGTGGAGGCTTGTTCAGAGGCCAAATAACCATTTAGTTATTGGTACTAAATGAGTCTTTAGAAACAAGCAAAATGAACTTGGTATCGTAGTTAGAAACAAGGCTAGATTAGTGGCTAAAGGTTTCAATCAAGAAGAAGGTATCGATTATGAAGAGATCTTCGCAACTATGGCACGATTAGAAGCTATAAGGATGCTCCTTACATATGCTAGTAATAATAATTTTAAGTTGTTTCAAATGGATGTTAAAAGTACTTTTCTTAATGGCTTTATTTTCAAAGAAGTTTATGTTGAACAACCTCCAGGATTTGAGAATGATAATCTCCCTAATCATATGTTTAAATTGACTAAAGCTCTCTATGGATTGAAATAAGCCCCAAGAGCTTAGTATGAGAGACTTAGCTCATTTTTATCAAAAATAATTTATCTAAAGGTAAGGTCGATACTATATTGTTTATCAAAAATTTTAAAAATAATTTTCTTATTATTCAAATTTATGTTGATGACATTATTTTCGGTTCCACGAATGAATCTCTACGTGAATTATTTACTAAAAGTATGAGTCTTGAATTTGAAATGAGTTTGATGAGGGAATTAACTTTCTTTTTAAGCTTACAAATTAAACAACTAAGTAATGATATTTTTCTTAGTCAAACAAAATATGCTTTAGATTTGCTAAAAATGTTTAATATTGATAGCTCAAAGGCTATCAATACTCCCATGAGTACCTCCACTAAGTTAGAAATTGATGAAAGTGGAGAAAACTTTGATAAAAAAACTTATAGGGGTATGATAGGAAGCTTACTATACCTCATCGCAACTAGACCGGATATCATGTTTAGTGTAGGTCTTTGTGTTAGGTTTCAATCTAATCCTAAGATATCTCATCTTAAAGCAGTTAAGAGAATTCTTATATATCTTAAAGGTATCACTAATCTAGGATTATGGTATCCAAAATCTGAGAACCTTGAACTGATTACATATGCTGATGCGGATTTTGCTGGATGTAGATTAGATAGAAAAATCATATCCGGAACATATCAATTTTTAGGACACACACTTGTTTCTTGGTCTTCCAAGCAATAAAACTCGGTTGTACTATCTACAACCGAAGCTGAGTACATTGCAGCTAGTGCATGTTGTAAACAAGTTGTGTGGATGAAAAACACTTTAGAGGATTATAAGATTCATCTTAAAAATATTCCCATAAAATGTGATAACACAAGTACTATATGTTTAACAAAAAATCTCATTTAACACTCTAAAATAAAACATATTGATATTAGGCATCACTTTATATGAGATCATGTCAATAATCATGATGTAATCTTAGAGTTTATTGATATGAAACATCAATTAGCCAATATCTTTACAAAACCTTTAAGTGAAGAACAATACGATTTTATTAGAAGAGGCAATCATGATGTAATCTTAGAGTTTATGTTCCCAAAGTTTGGAACATAAGATTTGATGACGCAATCAATTCTTATGACTTTGTTAAGAATGAAGATGAGCCTTGTGTATACAGAAAGGTAAGTGGGAGAGCTATCACCTTTTTAGTGTTATATTTGGATAACATCTTGATCATTGAGAATGATGTAGGAATGCTATCCATAGTAAAAGCTTGGTTATCTAGACACTTCTCCATGAAGGACATAGGGGAAGCATCCTATATCTTGGGGATTCAGATCTATAGAGATAGATCCAAGAGAATGCTTGGCTTGTCCTAGTCTAAGTACATAGATACCATTATCAAAAGGTTTGGTATGAAAAATTTCAAGAGAGGTCTCATACCAATGAGACATGGGATATCGCTTTCTAGGAGTATGTCCCCAAAAACTCCTGAAGAAAGAGCGAACATAAATAGGATGCCCTATGCCTCAACAATAGAGTCTATCATGTATGTAATGCTATGAACCAGGCTTGATATAGCGCATGCTCTGAGTGTCACGAGCAGGTATCAAGCGGATCCATGCTTGGAGCACTAGAAAGCAGTAAAGTGTATCCTTAAGTACTTGAGAAGGACTAAGGATCTTTTACTAATATATAAAGGTAGTAGCCTCAAGGTTGAAGGCTACACGGACTTGAGTTTCCAATCCGATGTCGATAATAGCAATTCAAATTCAGGATATGTTTACACCATGAATGGAGGAGTAGTGTGCTAGAAGAGTTCCAAGCAAGATACTATTGCTAACTCGACCACAGAGGCGGAGTACATTGCTACAGTAGAGGCAACAAAAGAGGGAGTCTGGATGAAGAAGTTCATCACAGATCTAGGAGTCGTGCTAGGTAGCGAGGAGCCGATTCCTAATATTGCGACAACTATGGGGCACTTACTCAAATAAGGGAACCCAAGTCTCATCAGAAATGTTCTTAGGAGATTTCAACTTATTAGAGAGATCATGACCCGAGGAGATGTAGTAGTGGAAAGAGTTCCATCTGAAGATAACATTGCAGATCCACTAACAAAGCCATTGTCTCAAATTGTCTTTGAGCATCATAGGAGTCTGATAGGGATCAAACACATAGGTGATTGGCTTTAGGTCAAGTGGAAAATTTCTAGTCATATGTGCCCTGCAAGCCAATCATGTGAGTGATGACACGTGTGACTTGACATATAGTCTTTTTGCTTATTATATTTTGGCATTCATCACTTTATATTGACTATTGCATATATGTATATATATATTGTGATGTCATTGGATCTATGCAATGGGAATCGAATCGTGATGAGATCACGATAATGAGACCGATTTGCCTTTAAACACAAATCCTAAATAATTCCGATCATAGGTTACTCAAGAGGGACATCGAAATAACCGGACAGACTAGTGTGCTATATACCTGTCCATATGATAGATGTAATTGGTTTCATCGCTGCTAGTGTGGGGACACTAGGGATACAACATAGGTGCTCATTGGAGAATGAGTTCACTGATTGATCCGCTTACGGAATGTTGGATGGTTGATGATGCCTTATTGTCAGACAACGATTTTGTAGTCCCAATGGTGTATCTGGTCCTTAGACTTGAGACACCAAGGATATCCTATATGAGTACTCCACTCTTTAATACTAGACTTATAGATTTGGATGTCCCAGATCTAGTATAGCCGGTCATCGGGAGTGGTAGTCAACCTTACGAGGGCTATTGAGTGTCGATAGAGGATCATCCACTCTCGGTATCATGAGAGGAATATCCTATGTATTCTTGCTCAAACAAATCTTTAGCTAGGGTCATTGGAATTGAGAGAGAAAGAGTTCTCCGGGAAAATCTAATTAGAGCGAGGCTTGAGTAAAAACCGTATGGGTCTGACAACATCATGCCCGATATACGGTCTTTGGGAAATTAGATAGATGAGGGACTATAGGTACATGGTAACTGAGAATAGACATGTCCAATGGATTGGATTTGTTAGGATCGGAGCGGCACTAAGAGGGGGAGGGGGGTGAATTAGCGCAGTGGATTAAAACTCGTAAGTTTGAAATCGATTTCGTAAATGTGTAGAGATTTCGATTCAACGAAGGAATAACTTATTAAAAGTAGCTTGAGTAAAGTAAGGAGATGAAAACCAAAAGCTTGCTGCTATGTAAATAAAGGTTTCAGAAAGTTAAACACGCACACATTCAAGGAACACATCAATTTAAAGTGGTTCGGTCAAATGACCTACATCCACTTACGAAGCCTTCTTCGATGAGGCACCCAACTTCCACTAGCAAATCACTTTGAAGGGGAAGGACCAAATACCTATCTTACAACCTTTTTACAAGTGGTTCACACTCTTACAGATTTTTCAAAGAGAAAGAGGGAGGTGAACACTTAAGCTATTGAAAACAAGACTTTGCTAAGGACTTGGCTAAAGCTTTTTCTTAATTTCTAACTTCTCAAAAGTTGTATTCTCTGCTGAGAATTGAGGTGTATTTATAGACCCCAAGAGGATTCAAATTTGGGCTCCAAATTTTGAATCCCTTTGGGTTCCCAGAGCTGGTAGTGCCACCGCTTGTCGGTGGCGGTGCTACCGCCTATCAATGTCACATTGACTGTGTACTAGTGGTGCCACCGCCTATCGGTGGCGGTGCCACCGCCCAACCTTTCGAGTGCTGGGCGGTGCCACCGCTTGACCTTTCGGGTTCTGGGCGGTGCCACTGCCCGACCTTATGGGTCACTGGTTGGGCTCCAAATTTGGCCCAAACCAGTTCATATTCGGGCCTAGTTGGCCCCTAACCAAGTTATATGATTAACTCTTAATCCTAACCCTAATTATATGCAAACTATGAAATTAAGATGTAGTACTAAGTAAGTTTTTAACCGGCAACATCGAGTTTCCTTCCGACAAGCTTTCCAGCGAACTTTCGGTAGACTTCCGATACGCCCTCTGATTTCTTCCGGTGGACTCTCAGCAGGCTCCCAGTCTTGTGGCGAGTTCAGCGAGTCTTTGGCAAGTAGCCAAACCTTCTCGGTGATCTTCGCAAACCTCCGAAGATCTCTCCAGCGGACTTCCAAAAACTTCGACAAGTCCCCGTTTCCTTCTCGGTTGGTTCCGGCAGCACTTCCGACAATTCTTCGAACTTTCGGCGGACTCTTAAACACCCATCGAACTTGACTCTGGTAGACTTGCTTGATGTCTTCAACCTATCATAGTTAATCCTACACATATAAGACACACTTCGATCTAGATAATTAATCATAAGCATCTAATCAAGTTGTCCGGCATGTCATTGGTCCCTCGACGCTTCGTTTGATTCTTCAGCGCATCATCCTCTCTTGTGGCCTATTGCCCAATCGACCAGTTGACTCCGCAACTCCAACATCCTTGGCACAATCTTTGCACTTCTTGGCTCGATGCCCGAATCCACTGCTTGAAACCTTCTGTCGATACGTTGATTGATCCACAGGCTCGACGTCCAATCTTCTGACATGTTTCTCTGGCCCAACATGATTTTCTTGCTTTAATTATCTCATCTTGATCGAAGTATGCTGCGTCACTCAAAACACAGATTAAATTATAAACACATATCAAGTGGTTTCATCATCAAAATATAAGATTCAACAATCTCCCCCTTTTTGATGATGACAACCACATGATGGCGGAGTTAACTTTAACTCCCAGAGTTTAAACAAACTCCCCCTATCAATATGGCTTATCGATAGAAACTCTTGGATTCGAAATTTCAAGCAATATGTCATCATAAACTTATGCATAACATGTCATATCATCATACTTCTCCCCCTTTGTCATCAACAAAAAGGAGAAGTTCCAACTCTTATGTGTTTAGAGATAAAAAGTTCAAATCATTGCATAATAAATATAGTATCAAATTTTATCATCATACAATCTAGCAATTAAAGATGTGCAAGTTTAGCATGTTTGCTTTTCTTGAGATAGCAACTGTTTGCTTCTCTTTAGACTACAAGCTAGCAATTTTTACGATATGCACGTTTTACTACATATAAGCTAGCAAAAATTTTGAAAGCAAATGCAAGATAGCTTTCTTGTGTAAGTTCATGATTCTTGCTTCCTATTGCAATGTGCAAGTTTTGCTTCTTGAGATAGGCAAGATAGTTACTTCAATAATGCAAATTTTATTTTTTTTATGAATAATGAAATGTTAGTCCACGTTTCGAAGACAACTTCTTATTGGCCTAACGATATTCTTTCTTTTAACGATAATGTAATTTTTTGCACTAGCATATAAAGAGATTGCTCCAACATCATCTTGAGAATTAGAATAGTTGCCTAAAATCTTATATTAGTAATAATATAGTTTCACTTACTTCAGATATTTGGAATAATATTCGATCACACATTATGCATATTCCGAGGTTAAAACTTATGATTAATAATACCAAGTTCACCTCAATGTGGACCATAAAAATAAGTGGTTTGTGAAAATTTGTCTATTTTTTAATGCCATCAAGATAGCTTTTTTTTAAAAACTAATTATGCTATATTATTCAACATTTTAGATAATATCATATGATTATTTAAATTTAGATCTTCTTTCAAAATATTTTACTAACATATATTACTTTTATTTTTTAGTCATTGCTATCAAAGAGGCGATAGTTGGGGATAAGATCAAATCTATTGATATTAAACCATTAATCATACCTCCCCTTTATAATCCAATACAACTTACATATACTTGAGCTAATTTTTTTAATATCATAAAAAATAAATTGTAATGCATTATGCATTATCATTATCTTAATATGTGATGAATAAAAAATGATAAAATAAAAGTCTCTAATACTATCGATAAAATTGATATGGTTAGATATTAGCTTAAGGAAAAAATGACCCGAATGAAATTATAAATATCAACTTTGAGCAGTTATAGATTATCCATAATCATGACAAGTATTATTTATATCAAAGAATGCTCTCTTTCTATTTCTAGAAATAGAAACATCCAAATTTATAAGAAAAGAAATTTTGACATCACTATTACCACATGAAATTAAATTATATCATTATGTTGCAGAAATTTTCCAACAAGATGGATATTTTTTTCAATATTAATCAATTATACAGTTTATTATTGTAAATGTGCAATTCTTCTAATAAGGATAGATTTTCAATGTACATAACACTAACTCTATTAAAGTACAATTATATTATTAGCTACTAGGTTTTGATAATAAATAACTTAGTTGTTAGTTAAAGGAACAAATTCTTAGAACAAATTCTTAGCTCAAGTCATTAGGATGTACCAAGTCGAAACATTTCTATAAAATGAAAATGTCAATACATTATAAGTTACCTATAATAAAATAATCTTAGAGCATTAGAATTAGCTCATCTTGAAATTTAAGTGATTGTAATGTCAAAGTAGGCAAAACAAATATTTAAGATATTTTAATAAAATATAAAATTTGTCTTCTTAGATTTTGATTATGTTTGAATTTTTAGTTCACTCATTTATACAATTGATTATTAAAATTCATCTTTATTATTTAGCATGAGGGAAATAAATTAACATTAAATGAAAGATATTTTTTTACAAATATTTATAACTTTACCATGCTTGTATACAATCATGATAACATCATATTATGAATCAAATTATCATTACATACTTGATATTTATTGAAATGTTATGTGCTTTTGATATAAAATAATTAACAAACATCTCGAATAAGTCAAATTGACAATAATTACATCCACATTTTGATATTTTTAACTTATACAAAGAAGATCATCAACTAGGTTCGTGGAGAAGGTGAACTAGATATTATTTAAATCATAATTTCTAAGAGTGAGAATCTTTGCACTATGTTTAGATTTTCAAAAATTACAAGAAAATTGATCATCAAAAAAATTAAGTTGGTTCTATTTTCAAATAAGATTTCTATGTGTGGAGTTTAGAACCATGCCTCGTGTAATTGATCCCAAAAAGAACATAAATATTGGATGACTAAAGGATTACTAGCCAATTTACAAAAGAAATGCTTATTCCTCTCTAAATTATATTTATATACATGAAGGATATGGAATAGATTTTTTTCAATTTACTATACAACAATCTTAGATTGTTACATAAAGTATAAGCATTATGTTAAAAGATGACATTATTTCTATAAAATTTTTAATTAATAAATATAACAAGTATAGTATATAAGGTCACAATTCTTTATTTAATTTATATACATTTCACTTTTACCATGAGATATGTTATTGCATACAAAGAAAGTTATAATATATAATGAAGATTTTAGTTTCTAGACTACCATAGTCAGTTTTAAAAAACTAAAACCTTATGCATAACGGTTAATTGATCCTAATCTTTCAAGCAACTGACTCTTCTGATGAATAATTCATTCATCAAGATATATTATTTCAATATTGTAAATTTTTTTTACAAATAATCAAGTGTTAGCCCATCATGTTTCTAAGATAACTTTTTATTACTTTAATGGTCTTCCTCCTCTTAACGACAATGTAATTTTTCCTGATAGCATCTAATGAGCTTGCTCCAACATCATCTTCAGTATTAGAAGAGTTGGCCAAAATCTTAGGTCAGTAATGATTATTTTTTATTTGCTTATAGTATGTGAAATAGCATATGATCTAGCATTATGGTAGTTTTGGTATTAAAACTAATGATAAATAACACCAAGTTCTACTAAATGTGGATCATATAGGAAATATGTTACATGAAGAGTTATCTTCAAATCTTTTCATGCAAATTTAAAAACTTGTTTCGTTTACTAATTTTGCTACATTCGATAATAGTTTTTATTGCTTCGTATGCTTGTTAAAATTTTGATCTTGTTTCAAAATATTTTACTAAATGAATTAATTTTGTTCTTTAGCCATTGCTATCAAAGAGGCTATGGCTCGAGAAGACATCAAATCATTCGATATAAAATCTTTTATCATTCCTCCTCTACATAATCCTGTAGTCCCTATACACCTATAGGCTCATTGTCTTAATATTATAAACAATAAACTGTAATGTATTATGCGTTGTCATTATTTTACTTAGAGATGAACTAAAAATTATTAAAACACATGTCTCTCAAATATTATCGATAAAATTGAAATGGTTAAATGTGAGCTTGTAAAAAACATAACCCAAATAAAATTTTAAATATTAACTTTCATCCATGAAAAGTATTATTATAATAATCGGTTCTATATTTTCTTGAAAAAAAGTTTGGATATAACTATTACCACATAAATCATAGTTATGTCATTATATTACATAATTGTTCCAATTAGTGAGAGTGGGATAGAGTTCCAATTTTCACTATAAAAGTAGACCAACACACAAAATCCTCACTACATTATATTATAACAATATTCTAAGCTCTTATATTTTAATGATGAATAACTTACATGATATTTAAATAAAAAATTTTTAATTTCAAGTCACTAGTTGGTAATGAGTTGAAACATTGCTATAATGACCATTAAATGTGAGCTTGTAGAAAAGATAACCCAAATGAAATTTCAAATATTAACTTTCATTCGTGGAAAGCATTATAATAACAATCGGTTCAATGTTTTCTTGAAAAAAAGGTTGGATATAACTATTAACACATAAAATATAGTTATGTCATTATATTGCATAATTGTTCCAATAAGATGTATTGTTTCTCAATATTATTTAATTATAAAGTTTATTACCATAAATTGATAATTCGTTAGAGCAAGTTAGAGTTCCAATTTCCACTACAAAAGCAAACCAACATATAAATCCTCACTCCATTATATTATAATTATATTTTAAGCTATTATATTTTAATGATAAATAACTTACATGATAGTTAAATGAAAAAAAATTAATTTCAAATCACTAGTTGGTAATGAGTTGAAACATTACTATAAAAAGAAAATATAAATACCTTATTAGTTGCCCATGATAAACTAGCATTGGACTATTAAAATATACTCATCCTGAAATAAGTTTTGTAAAATTTTTATAACATTTTAAATTTTTAATATGTTTGACTTTTTAGTTTACTCCTTTTAACAATACATTATTAAAATTTATCATTTTAGGATATGAGTAAAAGAATTAACATAAAAGCAAAGATAAATAATTACAAATAGTTTTAAGTTTACTAACACTAAATATAATATTGATAACATCATATTTTGATTTAAATTATCATGAGATAATAAATGTTTATTGTAAAATATTATTATTCTGATATAAATAATCAACAAAGAACTCGAACAAGTCAAGTTGATAATCAATACATTCGTATTATTTAGAAACATACTATAAAAGAAAATATAAATACCTTATTAGTTGCCCATGATAAACTAGCATTGGACTATTAAAATATACTCATCCTGAAATTTAAGTGGTTATAATCTTAGAGTAGGCAAAACAAAAGTTTTTGTAAAATTTTTATAACATTTTAAATTTTTAATATGTTTGACTTTTTTAGTTTACTCCTTTTAACAATACATTATTAAAATTTATCATTTTTAGGATATGAGTAAAAGAATTAACATAAAAGCAAAGATAAATAATTACAATAGTTTTAAGTTTACTAACACTAAATATAATATTGATAACATCATATTTTGATTTAAATTATCATGAGATAATAAATGTTTATTGTAAAATATTATTATTCTGATATAAAATAATCAACAAAGAACTCGAACAAGTCAAGTTGATAATCAATACATTCTTTTAACTTATACGAAGAGGATCATCAAATATATTCCTGAATAAGATGAACAAGATATTATTCAAATATAAAATTATAATAGTGAGAATTTTCAATCCACATTTAGATTTTTAGATATTACAAGAATACTAAATTGACAACATAAAAAATTAAGTTGGGTCTCTTTTTAAATAAGAATTCTATACGTGGAGAGTTTTACACCATGTTTTATATACTTAATCTCAAAAAGAGCATAACATATTAAACTACTAAAGTATTAATTAGTAATTCACAAAGTAAACTCTAATTCCTCTCTTAGTTACTTTTATGCACTTGAAAGATATGAAATAATTTTTTTTTAATTTAAATCTTAATAGTGTTATATAAACTATAAGTATCATGTCAAATGATGATAGTATTCTCATAAAACATTTACTTTATGGATATAATAAGCATAGTTTATAAATTTTATGATGTCACGATTCTTTATTCAACTTTTAAACATATCACTTCTTCTATTTTATAAATTATTAGATACTACGGAAGTTGCTATATACAATGAAGATTTCAGTTTATATGAAAAGTGTTAAAATAATATAGCCTTATGTATAAAATTCAATTGACTCTAATCTTTATATTACCTCACTCTTTTGATAAATAATTCATCCATCTACACATTAATTCAATAATGTAAAATTTATTTATTTTACGAATAATGAAATGTTAGTCCATCACGTTTCGAGGACAACTTCTTTTTGGCCTAACGATCTTCCTTTATTTAATGACATTGCAATTTTTTATACTAAAATATAAAGAGATTGCTCCAACATCATCTTGAGAATTAGAATAGTTGGCTAAAATCTTATATTAGTAATAATATAGTTTCACTTTCTTAAGATTTTTGGAATAATATACGATCACGCGTTATGCATGTTTCGATGTTAAAACTTATGATTAATAACACCAAGTTCACCTCAATGTGGACCATAAAAATTAGTGGTTTGTCAAAATTTATCCAGTTATTTTAATGCTATCAAGATAGCATTTTTTTTAACTAATTATGCTATATTATTCAATATTTTAGATAATATCATATGATTAATAAAATTTAGATCTTCTTTCAAAATATTTTACTAACATGAATTACTTTTATTTTTTAGCCATTACTATCAAAGAGGCGATAATTGGGGATGAGATCAGATCTATTGATATTAAACTATTAATCATACCTCCCCTATATAATCTAGTACACCTTACATCTACTTGAGCTAATTTTTCTAATATCATAAAAAATAAATTATAATGCATTATGCATTATCATTATCTTAATATGTGATGAATAAATAATGATAAAATAAAAGTCTCTAATACTATCGATAAAATTGATATAGTTAGTTGTCAACTTGAGGAAAAATTGACCCAATTGAAATTATAAATATCAATTTTGAGCATTTATAGATTGTCCATGATCATGACAAGTATTATTATATCAAAGAATGCTCTCTTTCTATTTCTAGAAATAGAAACATCCAAGTTTATAAGAAATGAAGTTTTGACATCATTATTACCACATGAAATCAAATAATATCATTATGTTGCAGAAATTTTCCAACAAGATGGATATATTTTTACATTATTCAAGTATATAGTTTATTATTATAAATGCGCAATTCTTGTAATATGGGTAGATTTTCAATTTCTTTACAACTGTAAATCAATGTACATAACACTAACTCTATTAAAGTACAATTATATTATTAGCTACTAGGTTTTGATAATAAATAATTTAGTTGCTAATTAAAGGAACAAATTCATAGTTCAAGTCACTAGCATGTACCAAGTCAAAACATTTCTATAAAAAGAAACTGTCAATACATTATAAGTTACCTATAATAAAATAATCTTAGAGCATTAGAATTTGCTCATCTTGAAATTTAAGTGATTGTAATGTCAAAGTAGGCAAAACAAATATTTAAGATATTTTAATAAAATATAAAATTTATCTTCTTAGATTTTGATTATGTTTGACTTTTTAGTTCACTCATTTATAAAATTGATAATTAAAATTCATCTTAATTATTTAGCATAAGAAAACAAATTAACACAAAACAAAAGATATTTTTTTCCAAATATTTCTAACTTTACCATGCTTGTATACAATCATAATAACATCCTATTATGACTCAAATTATCATGACATACTTGATATTTATTGAAATAATTTGTGCACTTGATATAAAATAATGAACAAACATCTTAAATAAGTCAAATTGATAATAATTTCATCCACATTTTGATATTTTTAACTTGTACAAAGAGGATCATCAACTAGGTTAATGGAGAAGGTGAACTAGATATTATTCATATCATAATTTCGAAGAGTGAGAATATTTACACCATGTTTCGATTTTCAGAAATTACAAGAAATTTGATCGTCCAAAAAATTATGTTGGTTCTATTTTAAAATAAAATTTCTATATGTGGAATTTAGAACCATGCCTCATGTAATTGATCCCAAAAAGAACATAAAATATTAGATGACTAAAGGATTACTAGCCAATTTACAAAAGAGATGCTTATTCCTCTTCCAATTATATTTATGCACTTAAAGGATATTAAATAGATTTTTTTTAACTTACCATACAACAATCTTAGATTGTTACATAAAGTATAAGCATTGTGTTAAAAGATGACATTATTTCTATAAAATATTTAATTAATAAATATAACAAGCATAGTGTATAAGGTCACAATTATTTATTTAATTTATATACATTTCACTTCTACCATGAGATATGTTATTACATACAAAGAAAGTTATAATACATAATTAAGATTTTAGTTTCTAGACGACCATGGTCAGTTTCAAAAAACTAAAACCTTATACATAACGTTTAATTAATCCTAATCTTTAAAGCAACTCACCCTTATGATGAACAACTCATCCATCAAGATATATTACTTCAATATTATAAATTTTATTTACAAATAAATAAGTGTTAGCCTATCATGTTTCTATGATAAATTCTAATTAGTTTGATGGTTTTCTTCCTCTTAATGACAATACAATTTTTCCCAGTAGCGTCCAATGAGCTTGCTCCAACATCATTTTCGGCATTAGAAGAGTTGGCAAAAATCTTAGGCCAGTAATAATTATTATTTATTTGTTTATAGTATTTGAAATAGTATATGATCTAGAATTATGGTAGTTTTGATATTAAAACTAATGACAAATAACACCAAGTTCTACTAAATGTGGACCATATAGGATATATGTTATGTGAAGAGTTATCTTCAAATCTTTTCATGCAAATCTAAAAGCTTGTTTCTTTTACTAATTTTGCTATATTCGATAATAGTTTTTATTGCTTCGTATGCTTGTTAAAATTTAGATCTTGTTTCAAAATATTTTACTAATTGAATTAATTTTGTTCTTTAGCCATTGTTATCAAAGAGGCTATAGTTGGAGATGACATCAAATCATTCGATATAAAACCTTTTATTATTCCTCCTCTACATAATCCGGTAGTCCCTATACACCTATAGGCTCATTGTCTTAATATCATAAACAATAAACTGTAATGCATTATACGTTGTCATTATTTTACTTCGAGATGAATTAAAAATTATTAAAACACATGTTTCTCAAATATTATCGAAAAAATTGAAATGGTTAAATGTGAGCTTGTAGAAAAGATAATCCAAATGAAATTTCAAATATTAACTTTCATCCGTAAAAAGCATTATTATAACAATCGGTTCTATGTTTTCTTGAAAAGAAGGTTGAATATGATAATTACCACATAAAATATAGTTATATCATTATATTACATAATTGATCCAATATTATGTATTATTTCTTAATATTATTTAATTATATAGTCTATTGCCATAAATTGACAATTCGTGAGGGCGGGTTAGAGTTCCAATTTCCGCTACAAAAGCCGACCAAAACACAAAATTCTTATTCCATTATATTATAACAATATTCTAAGCTCATATATTTTAATGGTGAATAACTTATATGATAGTTAAATGAAAAATTTTTAATTTCAAGTAACTAGTTAGTAATTAGTTGAAACATTGTTGTAAAAAGAAAGTATAAATACCTTTTTAGTTGCCCATGATAAACTAGCATTGAACCATTAAAATACACTCATCTTGAATTTTAAGTTGCAATAATCTTAGAGTAGGCAAAACTAAAGTTTTGTAAAATTTTTATACAATTGTGACATTTTAGATTTTTAATATGTTTGAATTTTTAGTTCACTCCTTTTAACAATACATTATTAAAATTTATCTTTTTGAGGATATGAGAAAATGAATTAGCATAAAAGCAAAGATAAATAATTACAAATATTTGTAGGTTTACTAACCATTAATACAATATTTATAACATCATATATTGATTTAAATTATCATGAGATAATAGATGTTTATTATAAAATATTATTCTTCTGATATAAAATACTCAACAAAGAACTCGAACAAGTCAAGTTGACAATCAATATATCCGTATTTTAATATTTTTACCTTGTACAAAGAAGATCATCAACTATATTCCTGAAAAAGGTGAATAAGATATTATTCAAATATAAAATTATAATAGCGACAATTTTCAATCAACATTTAGATATTTACATATTACAAGAATACTAAATTAATAACATAAAAAATTAAGTTGGGTCTCTTTTTAAATAAGAATTCTATACGTGGAGAGTTTTACACCATGCTTTATATACTTCATCTCAAGAAAAGCATAACATATTAAAATACTAAGTTATTAATTAGTAATTCAAACATATGAAATAATTTTTTTTAAATTTAAATCTTAATAGTGTTATATAAACTATAAGTATCATATCAAAAAATGATAATATTCTTATAAAATATTTACTTTATGGATATAACAAGCATAGTTTATAAATTGTATGATATCACGATTCTTTATTCAACTTTTATACATTTCACTTTTTCCATTTTATACTTTATTCGATCCTATGAAAGTTGCTATATACAATGAAGATTTCAGTTTACATGGAAAGTGTTAAAATAATATAGCCTTATGCATAAAATTCAATTGACCCTAATCTTTATATTTCCTGCTCTTTTGATGAATAATTCATTCATCTACACATTAATTCAATAATGCAAAAGTTATTTTTTTTACGAATAATGAAATGTTAGTCCATCACGTTTCGAAGACAACTTCTTATTGGCCTAACGATCTTCCTTCTTTTAACGATAATGTAATTTTTTGCACTAGCATATAAAGAGATTGCTCCAACATCATCTTGAGAATTAGAATAGTTGCCTAAAATCTTATACTAGTAATAATATAGTTTCACTTAATTCAGATATTTGTAATAATATACGATCACGCATTATGCATGTTTCGATGTTAAAACTTATGATTAATAAAACCAAGTTCACCTCAATGTGGACCATAAAAATAAGTGGTTTGTGAAAATTTGTCAAGTTTTTTTAATGCCATCAAGATAGTATTTTTTTAAACTAATTATGCTATATTATTCAATATTTTAGATAATATCATATGATTATTAAAATTTAGATCTTCTTTCAAAATATTTTACTAACATGAATTACTTTTATTTTTTCGCCATTGGTATCAAAGAGGTAATAGTTGGGGATGAGATCAGATATATTGATATTAAACCATTAATCATACCTCCATTTTATAATCTAATACTCCTTACATCTAGTTGAGCTAATTTTTCTAATATCATAAAAAATAAATTATAATGCATTATGCATTATCATTATCTTAATATGTGATGAATAAAAAATGATAAAATAAAAGTCTCTAATACTATCGACAAAATTGATATGGTTAGATGTCAACTTGAGGAAAAAATGACCCAATTGAAATTATAAATATCAACTTTGAGTAGTTATAGATTGTCCATAATCATGACAAGTATTATTATATCAAAAAATACTCTTTTTCTATTTCTAGAAATAGAAACATCCAAGTTTATAAGAAATGAAGTTGTGACATCACTATGACCACATGAAATCAAATAATATCTTTAAGTCGCAGAAATTTTCCAACAAGATGGATATTTTTTTTATATTATTTCATTATATAGTTTATTATTATAAATTTGCAATTCTTGTAATAGGGGTAGATTTTCAATTTCTCTACAAATTCAAATCAATGTACATAACACTAAGTCTATTAACGTACAATTATATTAATAGCTACTAAGTTTTGATCATAAATAACTTAGTTGCTAGTTAAAAGAACAAATTTTTAGTTCATGTCACTAGTATTTACCAAGTCAAAACATTTCTATAAAAAGAAACTGATAATACATTATAAGTTACCTATAATAAAATAATCTAAGAGCATTAGAATTTGCTCATCTTGAAATTTCAGTGATTGTAATGTCAAAGTAGGCAAAACAAATATTTAAGATATTTTAATAAAATATATAATTTGTATTCTTAGATTTTGATTATGTTTGACTTTTTAGTTCACTCATTTATACAATTGATTATTAAAATTCATCTTTATTATTTAGCATGAGGGAAACAAATTAACATAAAACGAAAGATATTTTTTACAAATATTTCTAACTTTACCATGCTTGTATAAAATCATGCTAACATCATAACTCAAATTATCATGACATACTTGATATTTATTAAAATATTTTATACTTTTTATATAAAATAATGAACAAACATCTCAAATAAGTCAAATTGACAATAATTTCAACCACATTTTGATATTTTTAACTTGTATGAAAAGGATCATCAACTAGGTTCATGGAGAAAGTGAACTAGATATTATTCAAATCATAATTTCTAAGAGTGAGAATCTTTACACCATATTTAGATTTTCAAAAATTACAGGAAAATTGATCATCCAAAAAATTATATTGGTTCTATTTTCAAATAAGATTTCTATATGTGGAGTTTAGAACCATATCTCGTGTAATTGATCCTAAAAAGAACATAAAGTATTGGATGACTAAAGGATTACTAGCCAATTTACAATAGAGATGCTTATTCCTGTCCCAATTATATTTATGTACTTGAAGAATATGGAATAGATTTTTTTTCAACTTGCATTATGTTAAAAGATGACATTATTTTTATAAAATATTTAATTAATAAATATAACAAGCTTAGTGTATAAGGTCACAATTATTTATTTAATTTATATACATTTCACTTCTACCATTAGATATGTTATTGTATACAAAGAAAGTTAAAATATACAATGAAGATTTCAGTTCCTAGATGACCATGGTCAGTTATAAAAATCTATAACCTTATGCATAACGTTTAATTGATCCTAATCTTTAAAGCAACTCACCCTTGTGATTAACAATTCATCAATCAAAATATATTACTTCAATATTGTAAATTTTTTTTACAAATAAACAAGTGTTAGCCCATCATGTTTCTAAGACAACTTCTCATTAGTTTGATGGTCTTCCTACTCTTAACGACAATGTAATTTTTCCCGGTAGCGTCTAATGGGCTTGCTCCAACATCATCTTCGGCATTAGAAGAGTTGGCAAAAATCTTAGATCAGTAATAATTATTATTTATTTATTTATAGTATTTGAAATAGCGTATGATCCAGCATTATGGTAGTTTTGATATTAAAACTAATTATAAATAAAACCAAGTTCTACTAAATGTGAACCATATTTGGAATATGTTACGTGAAGAGTTATCTTCAAATCTTTTCATGCAAATTTAAAAGCTTGTTTCTTTTACTAATTTTGCTATGTTTGATAATAATTTTTATTGCTTCGTATACTTGTTAAAATTTAGATCTTGTTTCAAAATATTTTACTAATTGAATTAATTTTGTTGTTTAGCCATTGCTATCAAAGAGGCTATAGCTGGAGATGACATCAAATCATTCGATATAAAACCGTTTATCATTCATCCTCTACATATTCCTGTAGTCCCTATACACCTATAGGCTAATTGTCTTAATATTTTAAACAATAAACTATAATGCATTATGCATTGTCATTATTTTACTTCGAGATGAACTAAAAATTATTAAAACACATATCTCTCAAATATTATCAATAAAATTGAAATGGTTAAATGTGAGCTTGTAGAAAGATAAACCAAAGGAAAACTATAATGCATTATGCATTGTCATTATTTTACTTCGAGATGAACTAAAATTATTAAAACACTATCTCTCAAATATTATCAATAAATTGAAATGTTTCAAATATTAACTTTCATCAATGAAAAGCATTATTATAACAATCAGTTCTATGTTTGCTTGAAAAGAAGGTTAGATATGACTATTACCACATAAAATATAGTTATGTCATAATATTACATAATTATTCCAATATGATGTATTATTTCTCAAAATTATTTAATTATATAGTCTTTTTCCATAAATTGATAATTCGTGAGAGCAGGTTAGAGTTCCAATTTCCGCTACAAAAGCAGACCAACACACAAAATCCTTATTCCATTATATTATAACAGTATTCTAAGCACTTACGTTTTATTAATAAATAACTTACATTATAGTTATATAAAAAAAATTTAATATCAAGTCACTAGTTGGTAATTAGTTGAAACATTGTTATAAAAAGAAAGTATAAATACCTTATTAGTTGCCCATGATAAACTAGCATTGGACCATTAAAATACACCCATCCTGAAATTTAAGTGGCTATAATCTTAGAGTAGGCAAAACTAAAGTTTTGTAAAATTTTTATATAATTGTGACATTTTAGATTTTTAATATGTTTGACTTTTTAGTGTACTCCTTTAAACAATACATTATTAAAATTTATCTTTTTTAAGAATATGAGTAAAAGAATTAGCATAAAAGCAAAGATAAACAATTACACATATTTTTAGGTTTACTAACCATTAATACAATATTGATAACAACATATTTTGATTTAAATTATTAAGAGATAATAGATGTTTGTTGTAAAATAGTATTCTTGTGATATAAAATAATCAACAAAGAACTCGAACAAGTTATGTTGATAATCAATACATCCGTATTTTAATATTTTTAACTTGTACGAAAAGAATCATCAACTATATTCCTGAACAAGGTGAACAAGATATTATTCAAATATAAAATTATAATAGTGAGAATTTTTAAACCATATTTAGATTTTTATATATTACAAGAATACTAAATTGACAACATAAAAATTAAGTTGCGTCTCTTTTTAAATAAGAATTCTATGCATGGAGATTTTTATATCATATTTTATATACTTTATCTCAAGAAAAGTATAACATATTAAACCACTGAATTATTAATTAATAATTCACAAAGTAAACTCTAATTCCTCTCTTAGTTACTTTTATGCAATTGAAAGACATGAAATAATTTTTTTTAATTTAAATCTTAATAGTATTATATAAACTATAAATATCATGTCAAAAGATTATAATATTGTTATAAAATATTTACTTTATGGATATAACAAGCATAGTTTATAAATTATATAATGTCACAATTCTTTATTCAACTTTTATACAGTTCACTTCTTCCATTTTATGCATTATTAGATACTATGAAAGTTGCTATATGCAATGAAGAGTTCAGTTTACATGGAAAGTGTTAAAATAATATAGCCTTATATATAAAATTCAATTGACCCTAATCTTTATATTACCTCACTCTTTTGATGAATAATTCATTCATCTACACATTACTTCAATAATGTAAATTTTCTTTTTTTTACAAATAATGAAATGATAGTCCATCACATTTCGAAGACTTCTTATTAGTCTAACGAACTTCCTTCTTTTAACGATAATGTAATTTTTTGCACTAGCATATAAAGAGATTGCTCCAATATCATCTTGAGAAATAGAATAGTTGGCTAAAATCTTATATTAGTAATAATATAGTTTCACTTGCTTAAAATATTTGGAATAATATACGATCACGCATTATGTATGTTTCGATGTTAAAACTTATAATTAATAGTACCAAGTTCACCTCAATGTGGACTATAAAAATAAGTGGTTTGTGAAAATTTGTCTATTCTTTTAATACCAACAAGATAGCATTTTTTTAACCTAATTATGTTATATTATTCAACATTTTAGATATCATATGATTATTAAAATTTAGGTTTTCTTTCAAAATATTTTACTAACATTAATTACTTTTATTTTTTAGCCATTGCTATCAAAGAGGCGATAGTTGGGGATGAGATCAGATCTATTGATATTAAACCATTAATCATACCTCCCCTTTATAATCCAGTATACCTTACATCTGCTTGAACTAATTTATCTAATATCATAAAAAATAAATTATAATGCATTATGCATTATCATTATCTTAATATGTGATGAATGAAAAAGATAAAATAAAAGTTTCTAATACTATCGATAAAATTGATATGGTTAGATGTCAACTTGAGGAAAAAATGACCCAATTGAAATTATAAATATCAACTTTGAGCAGTTATAGATTGTCCATAATCATGACAAGTATTATTATATCAAATAATACTCTGTTTCTATTTCTAAAAATAGAAACATCCAAGTTTATAAGAAATAAAGTTTTGACATCACTATTACCACATGAAATCAAATAATGTCATTATGTTGCAGAAAATTTCCAACAAGATGGATATTTTTTATATTATTCAATTATATAGTTTATTATTATAAATATGCAATTCTTGTAGGGGGTAGATTTTCAATTTCTCTACAAATGCCAATCAATATACATAACACTAACTCTATTAAAATATAATTATATTATTAGCTACTATGTTTTGATAAAAAATAACTTAGTTGCTAGTTAAAGGAATAAATTCTTAGTTCAAGTCACTAGCATGTACCAAGTCAAAACATTTCTGTAAAAAGAAACTATCAATACATTATAAGTTACCTATGATAAAATAATCTTAGCGCATTAGAATTTGTTCATCTTAAAATTTAAGTGATTGTAATGTCAAAGTAGGCAAAACAAATATTTAAGATATTTTAATAAAATATAAAATTTATCTTCTTAGATTTTGAATATGTTTGACTTTTTAGTTCACTCATTTATACAATTGATTATTAAAATTCATCTTTATTATTTAGCATGAGGGAAACAAATTAACACAAAATGATAGATATTTTTTTACAAATATTTCTAACTTTACCATGCCTATGTAGAATCATGATAACATCATATTATGACCCAAATTATCATGATATGCTTGATAATTTTTAAAATATTTTGTGCTTTTGATATAAAATAATGAACAAACATCTCGAATAAGTCAAATTGATAATAATTTAATTAACATTTTGATATTTTTAACATGTACGAAGCAGATCATCAACTAGGTTCATGGCGAAGGTGAACTAGATATTATTCAAATCATAATTTCTAAGAGTGAGAATCTTTGCACCATGTTTTGGATTTTCAGAAATTACAAGAAAGTTGATCATCCAAAAATTATGTTTGTTCTATTTTCAAATAAGATTTCTATGTGTGAAGTTTAGAACCATGCCTCGTGCAATTGATCCCAAAAAGAACATAAAGTATTGGATGACTAAAGGATTACTAGCCAATTTACAAAAGAGATGCTTATTCCACTCTCGATTATATTTATGTATTTGAAGGATATGGAATTAATTTTTTCAACTTGCCATACATCAATATTAGATTGTTACATAAAGTATAAGCATTATGTTAAAAGATTACATTATTTCAAAAAAATATTTAATTAATAAATATAACAAGCTTAGTGTATAAGGTCACAATTCTTTATTTAATTTATATATATTTCACTTCTACCATAAGATATGTTATTGTATACAAAGAAAGTTACAAAATATAATGAAGATTTCAGTTTCTAGACGACCATGGTCAGTTTCAAAAACCTACCTTATGTATAACGCTTAATTGATTCTAATCATTAAAGCAAATCACCCTTGTAATGAACAATTCATCCATCAAGATATATTACTTCTATATTGTAAATTTTTTTTCTAAATAAACAAGTGTTAGTCCTTCATGTTTCTAAGACAACTTCTCATTAGTCTGATGGTCTTCCTTCTCTTAACGACAATGCAATTTTTCCTGGTAGCATCTAATGAGCTTGCTCCAATATCATCTTCAGCATTAGAAGAGTTGGCAAAAATATTAGGTCAGTAATAATTATTATTTATTTATTTATAGTATTTGAAATAGTGTATGATCCAGCATTATGGTAGTTTTGAATTTAAAACTAATGATAAATAACACCAAGTTCTACTAAATGTGGACCATATAGAAAATATGTTACGTGAAGAGTTATCTTCAAATCTTTTCATGCAAATCTAAAAGCTTGTTTCTTTACTAATTTTGCTATATTCGATAATAGTTTTTATTGCTTCGTATGCTTGTTAAAATTTAGATCTTATTTCATTATTTCAAAATATTTTAATAATTGAATTAATTTTGTTCTTTAGCCATTGCTATCAAAGAGACTATAGCTGGAGATGACATCAAATCATTTGATATAAAACCTTTTATCATTCCTCCTCTACATAATCCTGTAGTCCTTATACACCTATAGGCTCATTGTCTTAATATCATAAATAATAAATTGTAATGCATTATGCGTTGTCATTATTTTACTTCAAGATAAACTAAAAATTATTAAAACACATGTCTCTTAAATATTATCAATAAAATTGAAATGGTTAAATGTGAGCGTGTAGAAAAGATAACCCAAATGAAACTTTGAATATTAACTTTCATCCATGAAAAGTATTATTATAACAATCGGTTCTATGTTTTCTTGAAAAGAATGTTGAATATGACTATTACCACAAAATATAGTTATGCCATTATATTACATAATTGATCCAATATTATGTATTATTTCTCAATATTATTTAATTATATAGTCTATTGCCATAAATTGACAATTCGTGAGGGCGGGTTAGAGTTCCAATTTCCGCTACAAAAGCCGACCAACACACAAACTCCTTTTTCCATTATATTATAACAATATTCTAAGCTCTTATCTTTTAATGATGAATAACTTATATTATAGTTAAATGAAAAATTTTAATTTCAAGTCACTAATTGGTAATGGGTTGAAACATTGTTATAAAAAGAAAGTATAAATATCTTATTAGTTGCCCATGATAAACTAGCATTGGACCATTAAAATACACTCATCCTGAACTTTAAATTGCGATAATCTTAGAGTTGGCAAAACTAAAGTTTTGTAAAATTTTTATACAATTGTGATATTTTAGATTTTTTATATGTTTGACTTTTTAGTTCACTCCTTTTAATAATATATTATTAAAATTTATCATTTTGAGGATATGAGTAAAAGAATTAGCATAAAAGCAAAGATAAATAATTACAAATATTTTCAGGTTTATTAACATTTAATATAATATTGATAATATCATATTTTGATTTAAATTATCATGAGATAATAGATGTTTGTTGTAAAATATTATTCTTCTGATATAAAATAATCAACAAAGAATTTGAACAAGTCAAGTTGACAATCAATGCATCCGTATTTTAATATTTTTAACTTGTATGAAGAGGATCATCAACTATACTTCTTAACTAGGTGAATAAGTTATTATTCAAATATAAAATTATAATAGTGACAATTTTCAATCCACATTTAGATATTTACATATTACAAGAATACTAAATTGACAACATAAAAAATTAAGTTGGGTCTCTTTTTAAATAAGAATTCTATGCGTGGAGAGTTTTACACCATATTTTATATACTTAATCTCAAGAAAAGCATAACATATTAAAATACTAAGTTATTAATTAGTAATTCACAAAGTAAACTCTAATTCCTATCTTAGTTACTTTTACGCACTTGAAAGATATGAAATAATTTTTTTTTAATTTAAATCTTAATAGTGTTATATAAACTATAAGTATCATGTCAAAAGATGATAATATTCTTATAAAATATTTACTATATGGATATAACAAGCATAGTTTATAAATTGTATGATATCACGATTCTTTATTCAACTTTTATACATTTCATTTCTTCCATTTTATACATTATTAGATCCTACGAAAGTTGCTATATACAATGAAGATTTCAGTTTACATGGAAAGTGTTAAAATAATATAGCCTTATACATAAAATTCAATTGACCCTAATCTTTATATTACCTCACTCTTTTGATGAATAATTCATTCATCTACACATTACTTCAATAATGCAAAATTTATTTTTTTTACTAATAATGAAATGTTAGTCCATCACGTTTCGAAGACAACTTCTTATTGACCTAACAATCTTCCTTCTTTTAATGACAATGTAATTTTTTGCACTAGCATATAAAGAGATTGTTCCAACATCATCTTGAGAATTAGAATAGTTGGCTACAATCTTATATTAGTAATAATATAGTTTCACTTGCTTAAGATATTTGGAATAATATACGATCACGCATTATGCATATTTCGATATTAAAACTTATGATTAATAACACCATGTTCACCTCACTATGGACAATAAAAATAAGTGGTTTATAAAATTTGTCAAGTTTTTTTAATGCCATCAAGATAATATTTTTTTAACTAATTATGCTATATTATTCAATATTTT
This sequence comes from Musa balbisiana, assembly GCA_004837865.1. Taxonomy (NCBI): domain Eukaryota; kingdom Viridiplantae; phylum Streptophyta; class Magnoliopsida; order Zingiberales; family Musaceae; genus Musa; species Musa balbisiana. Next base: position 42,037,413 of record CM017188.1, on the reverse strand, counting down.
AGATAATATCATATGATTATTAAAATTTAGATCTTCTTTAAAATATTTTACTAACTTGAATTACTTTTATTTTTTCACCATTGCTATCAAAGGGGCGATAGTTTGGGATGAGATCAGATCTATTAATATTAAACCATTAATCATACCTCCCTTTTATAATCTAGTACACCTTACATCTACTTGAGCTAATTTTTCTAATATCATAAAAAATAAATTATAATGCATTATGCATTATCATTATCTTAATATGTGATGAATAAAAAAAGATAAAATAAAAGTCTCTAATACTATCGATAAAATTGATATGGTTAGATGTCAACTTGAGGAGAAAATTACCCAATTGAAATTATAAATATTAACTTTGAGCAGTTTTAGATTGTCCATAATCATTACAAGTATTATGATATCAAAATATGCTCTTTTTCCATTTCTAGAAATAGAAACATCCAAGTTTATAAGAAACGAAGTTTGTGACATCACTGTGACAACATGAAATCAAATAATATCATAAGTTGCAGAAATTTTCCAACAAATGGATATTTTCTTTATATTATTCATTATATAGTTTATGATTATAAATGTGCAGTTCTTGTAATAGGAGTAGATTTTCAATTTCAATACAAATTTAAATCAATGTACATAACCTAACTCTATTAAAGGTACAATTATATTATTAGCTACTAGGTTTTGATAATAAATAATTTAGTTGCTAATTAAAGGAACAAATTCATAGTTCAAGTCACTAGCATGTACCAAGTCAAAACAGTTCTATAAAAGAACTTCAATACATTATAGTTACCTATATAAAATATCTTAGAGCATTAGAATTTGCTCTCTTGAAATTTAGAGTGATTGTAATGTCAAAGTAGGCAAAACAATATTTAAGATATTTAATAAAATATAAAATTTATCTTCTTAGTTTTGATTATGTTTGATTTTTAGTTCACTCATTTATACAATTGATTATTAAAAGTCATCTTTATTATTTAGCATGAGGGAACCAATTAACACAAAACGAAAGATAGTTTTGTACAATATTTCTAACTTTACCATGCTTGTATACATCATGATAACTTCATAACTCAATTATCATGATACTTGATATTATTGAAAGAGTGAGAATCTTTACACCATGTTTAGATTTTCAAAAATTACAAGAAAATTGATCGTCCAAAAAATTATGTTGGTTCTATTTTCAAATAAGTTTTCTATGTGTGGAGTTTAGAACCATGCCTCGTGTAATTGATCCCAAAAAGAACATAAAGTATTGGATGACTAAAGAATTACTAGCCAATTTACAAAAGAGATACTTATTCCTCTCTCAATTATATTTATGTACTTGAAGAATATGGAATAGATTTTTTTCAACTTTACCATGCTTGTATACAATCATGATAACTTCATAACTCAAATTATCATGATATACTTGATATTTATTGAAATATTTTGTGCTTTTGATATAAAATAATGAACAAACATCTCGAATAAGTCAAATTAATAATAATTTTATCCATATTTTGATATTTTTAACTTGTACAAATTGGATCATCAACTAGGTTCATGGAGATGGTGAATTAGATATTATTCAAATCATAATTTCTAAGAGTGAGAATCTTTACACCATGTTTAGATTTTCAAAAATTACAAGAAAATTGATCGTCCAAAAAATTATGTTGGTTCTATTTTCAAATAAGTTTTCTATGTGTGGAGTTTAGAACCATGCCTCGTGTAATTGATCCCAAAAAGAACATAAAGTATTGGATGACTAAAGAATTACTAGCCAATTTACAAAAGAGATACTTATTCCTCTCTCAATTATATTTATGTACTTGAAGAATATGGAATAGATTTTTTTCAACTTGCCATACAACAATCTTAGATTGTTACATAAAGTATAAGCATTATGTTAAAAGTTGATATTATTTTTATAAAATATTTAATTAACAAATATAACAAGCTTAGTGTATAAGGTCACAATTATTTATTTAATTTATATACATTTCACTTCTACCATTAGATACGTTATTGTATACAAGAAAAGTTACAATATACAATGAAGATTTCAGTTTCTAGACGACCATGGTCAGTTATAAAAAACGAAAACCTTATGCATAACGTTTAATTGATCCTAATCTTTAAAGCAACTCACCCTTGTGAATAACAATTCATCCATCAAAATATATTACTTCAATATTGTAAATTTTTTTTACAAATAAACAAGTGTTAGCCCATCATGTTTCTTAGACTTCTCATTAGTCTGATAGTCTTCCTACTCTTAATGACAATATAATTTTTTCCGGTAGCATCTAATAAGCTTGCTCCAACATCATCTTCGGCATTAGAAGAGTTGGCAAAAATCTTAGGTTAGTAATAATTATTATTTATTTATTTATAGGATTTGAAATAGCGTATGATTCAGCATTATGGTAGTTTTGATATTAAAACTAACGATAAATAAAATCAAGTTATACAAAATGTGAACCATATAGGAAATATGTTACGTGAAGAGTTATCTTCAAATCTTTTAATGCAAATCTAAAAGCTTGATTTTTTACTAATTTTGCTATATTCGACATTAATTTTTATTGTTTATATGCTTGTTAAAATTTAGATCTTGTTTCAAAATATTTTACTAATTGAATTAATTTTGTTCTGTAGCCATTGCTATCAAAGAGGCTATAGCTGGAGATGATATCAAATCATTCGATATAAAACCTTTTATTATTCCTCCCCTACATAATCCTGTAGTCCCTATACACCTATAGGCTCATTTTCTTAATATTTTAAATAATAAACTATAATGCATTATGCATTGTCATTATTTTACTTCAAGATAAACTAAAAATTATTTAAACACTTGTCCCTCAAATATTATCGATAAAATTGAAATGGTTAAATGTGAGCTTGTAGAAAAGATAACCCAAAGGAAATTTCAAATATTAACTTTCATCCGTGAAAAGCATTATTATAACAATCGGTTCTATGTTTCTTGAAAAGAAGGTTGGATATGACTATTACCACATAAAATATAGTTATGTCATTATATTGCATAATTATTCCAATATGATGTATTATTTCTCAATATTATTTAATTCTATACTCTTTTGTCATAAATTGATAATTCATGAGAGCGGGTTAGAGTTCCAATTTCCGCTACAAAAGCAGACCAACACACAAAATCCTTATTCCATTATATTATAACAATATTCTAAGCTCTTATATTTTATTGATGAATAACTTACATGATAGTTAAATGAAAAAATTTTAATTTCAAATCACTAATTGGTAATTAGTTGAAACATTGTTATAAAAAGAAAGTATAAATACCTTATTAGTTGCCCATGATAAAGTAGCATTGGACCATGAAAGTACGCTCATCCTGAAATTTAAGTGGCTATAATCTTAGAGTTGGCAAAACTAAAGTTTTGTAAATTTTTATACAATTGTGACATTTTAGATTTTTAATATGTTTGACTTTTAGTTCACTCCTTTTAACAATACATTATTAAAATTTATCTTTTTGAGGATATGAGTAAAGAATTAGCATAAAAACTAAGATAAATAATTACAAATATTTTTAGGTTTACTAACCATTAATACAATATTGATAACATCATATTTGGATTTAAATTATCATGAGATAATAAATGTTTGTTGTAAAATATGATTCTTCTAATATAAAATAATCAACAAAGAACTCGAACAAGTTAAGTTGACAATCAATATATCCATATTTTAATATTTTTAACATGTACGAAGAGGATCATCAACTATATTCCTAAACAAGGTGAACAAAATATTATTAAAATATAAAATTATAATAGTGAGAATTTTCAATCCACATTTAGATTTTTACATATTATAATAATACTAAATTGACAACATTTTTTAAAAAAAAATTAAATTGGGTCTCTTTTTAAATAAGAATTCTATGCGTGGAGAGTTTTACATAATGCTTTATATACTTCATCTCAAGAAAAGCATAACATATTAAACTACTGAGTTATTAATTAATAATTTACAAAGTAAACTCTAATTCCTCTCTTAGTTACTTTTATGCCCTTGAAAGATATGAAATATTTTTTTTTAAATTTAAATCTCAATAGTGTTATATGAACTATAAGTATCATGTCAAAAGATGATAATATTGTTATAAAATATTTACTTTATGGATATAACAAGCATAGTTTATAAATTGTATGATGTCACGATTCTTTATTTAACTTTTATACAGTTCACTTCTTCCATTTTATACATTATTAGATACTACGAAAGTTGCTATATATAATGAAGATTTCAATTTACATAAAAAGTGTTAAAATAATATAACCTTATACATATAATTCAAATGACCCTAATCTTTATATTACCTCACTCTTTTAATGAATAATTGATTCACCTACACATTACTTCAATAATACAAAATTTATTTTTTTTACGAATAATGAAAAAATTTTAATTTCAAATCACTAATTGGTAATTAGTTGAAACATTGTTATAAAAAGAAAGTATAAATACCTTATTAGTTGCCCATGATAAAGTAGCATTGGACCATGAAAGTACGCTCATCCTGAAATTTAAGTGGCTATAATCTTAGAGTTGGCAAAACTAAAGTTTTGTAAATTTTTTATACAATTGTGACATTTTAGATTTTTACATATTATAATAATACTAAATTGACAACATTTTTTAAAAAAAAATTAAATTGGGTCTCTTTTTAAATAAGAATTCTATGCGTGGAGAGTTTTACATAATGCTTTATATACTTCATCTCAAGAAAAGCATAACATATTAAACTACTGAGTTATTAATTAATAATTTACAAAGTAAACTCTAATTCCTCTCTTAGTTACTTTTATGCCCTTGAAAGATATGAAATATTTTTTTTTAAATTTAAATCTCAATAGTGTTATATGAACTATAAGTATCATGTCAAAAGATGATAATATTGTTATAAAATATTTACTTTATGGATATAACAAGCATAGTTTATAAATTGTATGATGTCACGATTCTTTATTTAACTTTTATACAGTTCACTTCTTCCATTTTATACATTATTAGATACTACGAAAGTTGCTATATATAATGAAGATTTCAATTTACATAAAAAGTGTTAAAATAATATAACCTTATACATATAATTCAAATGACCCTAATCTTTATATTACCTCACTCTTTTAATGAATAATTGATTCACCTACACATTACTTCAATAATACAAAATTTATTTTTTTTACGAATAATGAAAATTAGTCCATCACGTTTCGAAGACTTCTTATTGGCCTAATGAACTTTCTTCTTTTAACGACAATATAATTTTTTGCACTAACATATAAAGAGATTGCTCCAACATCATCTTGAGAATTAGAATAGTTGGCTAAAATCTTATATTAGTATAATATAGTTTCACTTGCTTAAGATATTTGGAATAATAAATGATTATGCATTATGCATGTTTTGATGTTAAAACTTATGATTAATAACACTAAGTTCACCTCAATGTGGACCATAAAAATAAGTGTTCGTGAAAATTTGTCTAGTTTTTTTAATGCCATCAAGATAGCTTTTTTCTTAACTAATTATGTTATATTATTCAACATTTTAGATAATATCATATGATTATTAAAATTTAGATCTTCTTTCAAAATATTTTACTAACATGAATTACTTTTATCAAAGAGGCAATAGTTGGGGATGAGATCAGATCTATTGATATTAAACCATTATTCATCCCTCCCCTTTATAATTCAGTACACCTTATATCTACTTGAGCTAATTTTTCTAATATCATAAAAAATAAATTATAATGCATTATACATTATCATTATCTTAATATGTGATTAATAAAAAATGATAAAATAAAAGTCTCTAATACTATCGATAAAATTGATATGGTTAGATGTCAACTTGAGGAAAAAATGACCCAAATGAAATTATAAATATCAACTTTCAGCAGTTATAGATTGTCCATAATCATGACAAGTATTATTATATCAACGAATGCTCTCTTTCTATTTCTACAAATAGAAACATCCAAGTTTATAAGAAAAGAAATTTTGACATCACTGTTACCACATGAAATCAAATTATATCATTATGTTGCAGAAACTTTCCAACAAGATGGATATATTTTTCGATATTATTCAATTATATAATTTATTATTGTAAATATCCAATTCTTGTAATAGGGGTAGATTTTCATTTTCCTCTATAAATGCAAATCAATGTACATAACACTAACTCTATTAAAGTATAATTATATTATTAGTTACTAGGTTTTGATAATAAATAACTTAGTTGCTAGTTAAAGGAACAAATTCTTAGTTCAAGTCACTAGCATATACCAAGTCGAAACATTTCTGTAAAAAGAAACTATTATTATATTATAAGTTACCTATAATAAAATAATCTTAGAGCATTAGAATTTACTCATCTTGAAATTTAAGTGATTGTAATGTAAAAGTAGGCAAAACAAATATTTAAGATATTTTAATAAAATATAAAATTTGTCTTCTTAGATTTTGATTATGTTTGACTTTTTAGTTCACTTATTTAAGATTCATCTTTATTATTTAGCATAAGTGAAACAAATTAACACAAAACGAAAGATATTTTTTTACAAATATTTCTAACTTTACCATGCTTGTATATAATCATGATAACATCATATTATGACTTAAATTATCATGACATACTTGATGTTTATTATAATGTTATGTACTTTTGATATAAAATAATGAACAAACATCTCGAATAAGTCAAATTGACAATAATTTCATCCACATTTTGATATTTTTAACTTGTACAAAGAGGATCATCAACTAAGTTCATGGAGAAGGTGAGCTAGATTTTATTCAAATCATAATTTCTATGAGTGAGAATATTTGCACCATGTTTAGATTTTCAGAAATTACAAGAAAGTTGATCGTCAAAAAAATTAAGTTGGTTCTATTTTCAAATAAGATATCTATATGTGGAGTTTAGAAACATGCCTCATGTAATTGATCCCAAAAAGAACATAAAGTATTTAATGACTAAATGATTACTAGCCAATTTACAAAAGAGATGCTTCTTCCTCTCTCAATGATATTATTTCTATAAAATATTTAATGAATAAATATAACAAGCATAGTGTATAAGGTTACAATTCTTTATTTAATTTATATACATTTCACTTCTACCATGAGATATGTTATTGCATACAAAGAAAGATACAATATACAATAAAGATTTTAGTTTCTAGATGACCATGGTCAGTTTCAAAAAACTAAAACCTAATGCATAACATTTAATTAATCCTAATCTTTAAAGCAACTCACTCTTCTGATGAATAATTCATCCACAATGATATATTACTTCAATATTATAAATTTTTTTGAAAATAATCAAGTGTTAGCTCATCATGTTTTTAAGACTTCTCATTAGCCTGATAGTCTTCCTCCTCTTAACGACAATGCAATTTTTCCCAGTAGCATCTAATGACGTTGCTCCAACATCATCTTCAGCATTAGAAGTGTTGGCAAAAATCTTAGGTCAATAATAATTATTATTTATTTATTTATAGTATTTGAAATAGCGTATGATTTAGCATTATGGTAGTTTTGATATTAAAACTAATGATAAATAACACCAAGTTCTACTAAATATGGACCATATAGGAAATATGTTATGTGAAGACTTATCTTCAAATCTTTTCATGCAAATCTAAAAGCTTATTTCTTTTACTAATTTTGCTATATTCGATAATAGTTTTTATTGCTTCGTATGCTTATTAAAATTTAGATCTTGTTTCAAAATATTTTACTAATTGAATTAATTTTGTTCTTTAGCCATTGCTATCAAAGAGGCTATAGTTGGAGATGACATCAAATCATTCGATATAAAACCTTTTATCATTCTTCCTCTACATAATCCTGTAGTCCCTATACACCTATAGGCTCATTGTTTTAATATCATAAACAATAAACTGTAATGCATTATGCGTTGTCATTATTTTACTTCGAGATAAACTAAAAATTATTAAAACACATGTCTGTCAAATATTATCGATAAAATTGAAATAGTTAAATGTGAGCTTGTAGAAAAGATAACTCAAATGAAATTTCAAATATTAACTTTCATCCGTGAAAAGCATTATTATAACAATCGATTTTATGTTTTCATGAAAAGAATGTTGGATATAACTATTACCACATAAAATATAGTTATGTCATTATATTGCATAAATGTTCCAATATAATTTATTGTTTCTTAATATTATTTAATTATATGGTCTATTGCCATAAATTGATAATTCGTGAGAGCGGGTTAGAGTTCTAATTTCCACTACAAAAGCATACCAACATGATAGTTTATAACAATATTCTAAGCTCTTATATTTTATTGATGAATAACTTACATGATAGTTCAAGTCACTAGTTGGTAATAAGTTGAAACATTTCTTTAAAAAGAAAGTATAAATACCTTATAAGTTGCCCATGATAAACTAGCATTGGACCATTAAAATACACTCATCCTGAACTTTAAGTGGTTATAATCTTAGAGTAGGTAAAACTAAAGTTTTGTAAAATTTTGATACAATTGTGACATTTTAGATTTTAATATGTTTGACTTTTTAGTTCACTCCTTTTAATAATACATTATTAAAATTTATCTTTTTTAGGATATGAGTAAAAGAATTAACATAAAAGCAAAGATAAATAATTACAAATATTTTCAAGTTTACTAACCATTAATATTATATTGATAACATCATATTTTGATTTAAATTATCATGAGATAATAGATGTTTGTTGTAAAATATTATTCTTCGGATATAAAATAATCAACAAAGAACTCGAACAAGTCAAGTTGGTAATCAATACATCCGTATTTTAATATTTTTAACTTGTACGAAAAGGATCATCAACTATATTCCTGAACAAGGTGAACAAAGTATTATTCAAATATAAAATTATAATAGTGAGAATTTTCAATCCACATTTAGATTTTTACATATTACAATAATACTAAATTGACAACATAAAAAATTAAGTTGGGTTTCCTTTTAAATAAGAATTCTATGCATGGAGAGTTTTACACCATGCTTTTTATACTTTATCTCAAGAAGAGCATAACATATTAAACTACTAAGGTATTAATTAGTAATTCATAAAGTAAACTCTAATTCCTCTCTTAATTACTTTTATGCACTTGAAAGATATGAAATAATTTTTTTTTAATTTAAATCTTGTTAGGATCGGAGCGGCACTAAGAGGGGGGGTGAATTAGTGCAGCGGATTAAAACTTGTAAGTTTGAAATCGATTTCGTAAATATGTAAAGATTTCGATCAATAAATTTTTACAAACCACTTATCTATATAGTCCACATTCAAGTGAACTTGGTGTTATTAATTATAAGTTTTAACATCAAAAAAAGCATAATGCTTAATTTTATATTATTCTAAATATCATTAGCATGTGAAACTATATTATTACTAATATAATATTTTAGCCAACTATTCTAATTCTTAAGATGATATTAGAGCAATTTCTTTATATGCTAGTGCAAAAAATTACATTTTCGTTATGAGAAGGAAGATTGTTAGGCCAATAAGAAGTTGACTTCGAAATGTGATGGACTAACATTTGATTATTCATAGAAAAAATAAATTTTGCATTATTAAAGTAATGTCTAGATGGATGAATTATTCATCACAAGAGTGAGGTAATATAAAACTTAAGGTCAATTGAATTTTATGCATAAGGCTATATTATTTTAAAATTATCCATGCAAACTCTAATCTTCATTATATATAGCAACTTCCTTTGTATCTAATTATGTATAAAATAGTAGAAGTGAAATGTATAAAAGTTGAATAAAGAATTGTGACATCATACAATTTATAATCTATGCTTGTTATATCCATAAAGTAAATATTTTAAAAGAATGTTATAATCTTTTAACATGATACTTGTACTTTATATAACACTATTAAGATTGTGGTTTGGTAAATTTAAAAAAATTTATTTCATATCTTTCAAGTGCATAAAAGTAACTAAGAGAGGAATTAGAGTTTACTTTGTGAATTAACAAGTAATACCTTAGTCATTTAATATGTTATGCTCTTCTTGAGATGAGGTATATAAGGCATGGTGTAAAACTCTCCATGCATGAAATTTTTATTTGAAAATACAATAAACTTAGTTTTTTATGTGGTCAATTTAGTATTCTTGTAATATGTGAAAATCTAAATGTGGAGTGAAAATTCTCACTATTATAATTTTTTATTTGAATAATATCTTATTCACCTTGTCCAAGAATACAATTAATGATCCTCTTCGTATAAGTTAAAAATATTAAAATATGGATGTAGTGATTGTCAACATAACTTGTTCGAGTCCTTCATTGATTATTTTATATTAAAAGAATAACATTTTAAAATAAATATCTATTATCTCACGATAATTTGAATAAAAATTTGATGTTATCATTATTGTATTTATGAACAGCAAACCTAAAAATATTTGTAATTATTTATCTTTGCTCTTATGCTAATTCTTTTACTCATATCCTAAAAAAGATAAATTTTAATAATGGATTGTTAAAAGGAGTGAACTAAAAAGTCAAACATATAAAAAATCTAAAATGTCACAAATGTATAAAAATTTTACAAAACTTTAGTTTTACCTACTTTAAGATTATGACCACTTAAAGTTCAGGATGAGTGTATTTTAATGGTCTCATGCTAGTTTATCATGGGCAACTAATAAGGTAATTATACTTTCTTTTATAGGAATGTTTCAACTCATTACCAACCAGTGACTTGAAATTAAATTTTTTTTATTTAACTATCATGTAAGTTATTCATCATTAAAATATAAGAGCAAAGATATTGTTATAATATAATGGAGTAAGGATTTTGTGTGTTGGTCTACTTTTGTTGTGGAAATTGGAACTCTAACCCACTCTCACGAATTATCAATTTATGGTAATAAACTATATAATTAAATAATATAGAGAAACAATACATCATATTAGAACAATTATGCAATATAATGACAACTATATTTCATATGGTAATCGTTATATCCAACCTTCTTTTCAAGAAATCATAAAACCGATTGTTATAATAATGATTATCACAGATGAAAGTTAATATTTGAAATTTTGTTTGGGTTATCTTTCCTACATGTTCACATTTAACCATTTCAATTTTATCGATAATATTACAATGATATGTATTTAATAATTTTTAGTTCCTATCGAAGTAACATAATGACAATGCATAATGCATTACAGTTTATTGTTTATGATATTAAGACAATGAGCCTATAGGTGTATAGGGTGTACAGGATTATGTAGAGGAAGAATGATAAAATATTTTATATCGAATGATTTGATATAATCTTCAGCTATAGCCTCTTTGATAGTAATGGCTAAAGAACAAAATAAATTTAAGTTAGTAAAATATTTTAAAACAAGATCTAAATTTTAACAAGCATATGAAGCAATAAAATCTATTGTCTAATATAGCAAAATTAGTACAAGAAACAAGCTTTTAGATTTGCATGAAAAGATTTGAAGATAACTCTTTACGTAACATATTTTCTATATGGTCCACATTTAGTAGAACTTGGTGTTATTTATCATTAGTTTTTTATGTGGTCAATTTAGTATTCTTGTAATATGTGAAAATCTAAATGTGGAGTGAAAATTCTCACTATTATAATTTTTTATTTGAAAATACAATAAACTTAGTTTTTTATGTGGTCAATTTAGTATTCTTGTAATATGTGAAAATCTAAATGTGGAGTGAAAATTCTCACTATTATAATTTTTTATTTGAAAATACAATAAACTTAGTTTTTTATGTGGTCAATTTAGTATTCTTGTAATATGTGAAAATCTAAATGTGGAGTGAAAATTCTCACTATTATAATTTTTTATTTGAAAATACAATAAACTTAGTTTTTTATGTGGTCAATTTAGTATTCTTGTAATATGTGAAAATCTAAATGTGGAGTGAAAATTCTCACTATTATAATTTTTTATTTGAAAATACAATAAACTTAGTTTTTTATGTGGTCAATTTAGTATTCTTGTAATATGTGAAAATCTAAATGTGGAGTGAAAATTCTCACTATTATAATTTTTTATTTGAAAATACAATAAACTTAGTTTTTTATGTGGTCAATTTAGTATTCTTGTAATATGTGAAAATCTAAATGTGGAGTGAAAATTCTCACTATTATAATTTTTTATTTGAAAATACAATAAACTTAGTTTTTTATGTGGTCAATTTAGTATTCTTGTAATATGTGAAAATCTAAATGTGGAGTGAAAATTCTCACTATTATAATTTTTTATTTGAAAATACAATAAACTTAGTTTTTTATGTGGTCAATTTAGTATTCTTGTAATATGTGAAAATCTAAATGTGGAGTGAAAATTCTCACTATTATAATTTTTTATTTGAAAATACAATAAACTTAGTTTTTTATGTGGTCAATTTAGTATTCTTGTAATATGTGAAAATCTAAATGTGGAGTGAAAATTCTCACTATTATAATTTTTTATTTGAAAATACAATAAACTTAGTTTTTTATGTGGTCAATTTAGTATTCTTGTAATATGTGAAAATCTAAATGTGGAGTGAAAATTCTCACTATTATAATTTTTTATTTGAAAATACAATAAACTTAGTTTTTTATGTGGTCAATTTAGTATTCTTGTAATATGTGAAAATCTAAATGTGGAGTGAAAATTCTCACTATTATAATTTTTTATTTGAAAATACAATAAACTTAGTTTTTTATGTGGTCAATTTAGTATTCTTGTAATATGTGAAAATCTAAATGTGGAGTGAAAATTCTCACTATTATAATTTTTTATTTGAAAATACAATAAACTTAGTTTTTTATGTGGTCAATTTAGTATTCTTGTAATATGTGAAAATCTAAATGTGGAGTGAAAATTCTCACTATTATAATTTTTTATTTGAAAATACAATAAACTTAGTTTTTTATGTGGTCAATTCATTATTTAAATCAAAACTACCATAATGCTGGATCATACACTATTTCAAATACTATAAACAAATAAATAATAATTATTACTAACCTAAGATTTTTGTCAACTATTCCAATGTCGAAGATGATGTTGGAGCAAGCTCATCAGATGCTACTGAGAAAAATTACATTGTCATTAAGAGGAGGAAGACCATCAGGCTAATGAGAAGTTGTCTTAGAAACATGATTGGGCTAACACTTGATTACTTATAAAAGAATTTATAACATTAAAGTAATATATTTTGATGGATGAATTGTTAATCATAAGATTGACTTGTTTTAAAGATTAGGATCAATTAACATTATGCATAAGGTTTAGTTTTTTGAAACTGACCATGGTCGTTTGGAAACTGAAATCTTCATTGTATATTATAATTTTCTTTATATGCAATAACATATCTCATGGTAGAAGTGAAATGTATATAAATTAAATAAAGAATTATGACCTTATACACTATGCTTGTTATATTTATTAATTAAATATTTTATAGAAATAATGTCATCTTTTAACATAATGCTTATACTTTACATAACACTCTAAGATTGTTGTATGGTAAGTTGGAAAAAATCTATTCCATATCTTTCAAATATTTAAATATAATTGAGAGATGAATAAATATCTCTTTTGTGAATTAGCTAGCAAATCCTTTAGTCATCTAATACTTTATGCTCTTTTTGCGATCAAGTACACGAGGCATAGTTCTAAACTCCACACATAGAAATCTTATTTGAAAATAAAAGCAACTTAATTTTTTTTTATGATCAACTTTCTTGTAATTTCTGAAAATCTAAACATGGTGCAAAAATTCTCACTCTTAGAATTTATGATTTGAATAATATCTAGTTCACTTTCTTCATAAACCTAGTTGATGATCCTCTTCGCACAAGTTAAAAATATCAAAATGTGGATGAAATTATTTTCAATTTGACTTATTCAAGATATTTGTTTATTATTTTATATCTAAAGCATAAAATATTTCGATAAACATCATGTGTTTCATGATAATTTGAGTCATAATATGATGCTATCATGATTGTATACAAGCATGGCAAAGTTAGAAATATTTGAAAAAAAAAAATTTTGTTTTGCGTTAATTTGTTTCCCTCATGCTAAATAACAAAGATGAATTTTAATAATTAATTGTATAAAAGTATGAACTAAAAATTCAAACATAATCAAAATTTAATAAGACAAAATTAATATTTTATTAAAATATTTTAAATATTTATTTTGCCTACTTTGACATTATAATAACTTAAATTTCAAGATAAACATATTCTAATGTTCTAAGATTATTTTATTATAGGAAACTTATAATATATTGACAGTTTCTTTTTGTAGAAATGTTTCGATTTGGTACATGCTAGTGACTTGAACTGAGAATTTGTTCATTTAACTAATGACTAAGTTATTCATTATCAAAACGTAGTAGCTAATAATATAATTGTACTTTAATAGAGTTAGTATTATGTACATTGGTTTGCATTTGTAGAGGAAGTTGAAAATCTACCCCAATTACAAGAATTGCATATTTAAAATAATAAACTATATAATTGAATAATATAAAAAAAAATATCCATCCTGTTGGAAAATTTCTGCAACAAAATGATATAACTTGATTTCATGTGGTAATTGTATTGTCAAAACTTCTTTTCTTATAAACTTGAATGTTTTTATTTCTAGAAATAGAAAAAGAGAATTTTTTGATATAATAATACTTGTTATGATTACGAATAATCTATAACTGCTCAAAGTTGATATTTATAATTTCATTTGGGTCATTTTTTCCATAAGTTGATATCTAACTTTTTCAATTTTATCGATAGTATTAGAGATTTTTATTTTATCATTTTTTATTCATCACATAGTAAGATAATGACAATGCATAATGCATTGCAATTTATTTTTTATGATATTAGAAAAATTAGCTAAAGGAGATGTAAGGTGTATTAAATTATAAAGAGGAGGTATGATTAAAGGTTTAATATCAATAGATCTCATCTCATCTCCAACTATCGCCTCTTTGATAACAATGACTAAAAATTAAAAGTAATTCATGTTAGTAAAATATTTTGAAAGAAGATCTAAATTTTAATAATCATACGTGTTGGGTCCAGCCCATATGTGGGCTTAGACAATTGGGCTTTTTTGGGCCCAAATTAGCAATTAAAAGCAAAAGAATAGGGCAGCGACGTGGGTCTGGATGGGAGAGAGACATCAGCATGCGCAGCAAACATGTGCAGTAGCGACGACGCATAGAGAGAGAAAAAAGAGAGAGAATATAAGGTTTTTGAGTTTTCTACTTGACAATCAATGGCCAAACGTCGTCTGTTTTGGCCCAAATTTTATATGGAGAATCCTTACAGCAAACTCTACAATCCTAACAGTGTTGATCTACAGTTTACCCTCTCTAAGGTACTTTCCTGCTATACCCACTTTGTGAGAGCTAGAATTCTCTTTCGATGAGATCCATCTTATGTGAAGATGATATACTATTCTTGAGCCAAGATCTATGTTCTTGATGTTATTGTAATCCTTTGGTTATTCTAGAGAATATTTACTATAAACCTGTTGTCATTACTATTGATAGTGGAAGTTTGAGGTGGACTATGATCCTGTGGTTTTTCCCACATTAGGTTTTCCACGTTAAAATATTTGGTCTCACTATGTGATTGATTTATTGCTCTATTATTTATGCTGTGCTGGTTTATATTTGTATTTTGATATCAAGTTGGTATTTTGATGAGGAACCCATTTTGATACACAAAGAGGGAAAAGAATTATTCCACTTTAACAGGTTTTTCCCAATAAGTGGTATCAGAGCAGTAGGTTGTTTGGTGCTAGTTTTTCTTGTGTGATTGAAATGGAGTAGTCAGATGGTATAATTAAATTGAACTCATCAAATTATTTAACTTGGAGGCATATGATGGAAGATTTGCTTTATTGCAAAGATTTATATAAACCCATCAAGTTAAAGATAAACCTTATACTATGGACGATGAAGAATGGAAAGTTCAATATAGAAAATCTATTGCCTATATTAGAAGATGGATGGATATAAACTTGCATGAGCATATTTCTGATGAAACCATAGCTGATGTTGTTTGGCAAAGGTTAGAAAACCTCTTTGTGAAAAAGATAGTGGAAAATAGAATTTTTCTCCTCAAAAGGTTTGTAATTTTGAAGTATAAAGATGGTGGTAATATTGTTGAGCACTATCAGAGTCTTGCAAACAAGCTTGTTGCTATAAAAATGAATATAGATGATGAGATGCAAGGATTACTACTTCTCAGCTCTTTACCAGAAAGTTAGGAAATGTTTGTGGTGATAATTTGTAACTCCACACTAGAGGGGACTCTAACTATAGATATGATTAAAGACAATTTGCTAAATGAAGATGTTAGAAGGAAAAAACAAGGTGAATCTTCTTCTAGGGCTTTTGTTACTGAAAAACAAGAAAGATGTGGAAGAAGTCATAGTAGAAATCCACATGGTTATAAAGGAAGATCGAAGTCTAGAAAAGATATCAAATGTTTCCACTATAACAAACCAGGTCACATGAAGAAAGAGTGTAGGTTTTGGAAGCGAGAACAGAATGAAATAAAGAATAATGAGAAAGAGACCAATACAGTTGCTGTTGAAGGTAATATCACTATTGTTTGTGATGACGGTTATGTCAGTCTTGCAGCTCAGGACAGTAACTGGGTAATTGACTCTAGTGCTTCATTTCATGTTACTTTTCATGTTGATTTATGTAGATCTTACACTACTAGTAATTTTGGTAATGTCAGAATGGGAAATAGTAATACATCTAAGATTGTGAGTATTGGAGATATTTGCTTGGAGACCAGTATTGAGAGCAAATTGATACTCAAAGATGTAAGGCATGTTCCAGATATTCATCTTAACTTGATATCTATAGGCAGACTTGATAATGAGGGATTTACACATTTTTTGGTGAAAGCAAATAGAAACTCACTAAAGGTTCTCTAATTGTGGTAAGAGGAAAGAAGCTTAACTTATTTTATGTTATGGAAGCTAAGCCACACAAAGGAGAGATTAATGTAATTTAGAAGGGTGAAAAAAAAAAAAAATTTAGATCTTTAGCACAAGAGGTTTGGTCATATCAGCGAGAAGGGACTTCAAACTCTTGCTAGAAAGCAATTCTTACCAGAGTTGCAAGGTACATCTTTTAAATCTTATGATCATTGCTTAGTTGGAAAAACATAGAGTTGCATTTCATACATATCCATTATCTATAAGATCAGATGTTATTGATTTAGTTCATACTGATGTCTGTACTATGCAAACTAGAACTCTTGGAGGTGCCCTTTATTTTGTTACTTTTATTGATGACAATTCTAGAAAAGTATGGGCTTTTGCTTTGAAATCTAAAAGCCAGATACTCGATGTTTTCAAGGAGTTTCATGTTAGTGGTGAAAGAGAAACTAGTAGAAAGCTAAAGTGTTTTCGATCAGATAATGGTGGCGAGTACAGGGGTCCTTTTAAGAATTATTGCAGGTTCCATAGTATCAGGCTTGAGAAAATAGTTCCTAAAGCTCTTCAGCAAAACAGTGTGGTAGAAAGGATGAACAGAACTATTGAAGAAAGGATTAGATGTATACTTTCCCACACCAAGTTACTAAAGTCATTTTGGGGGGAGGCTATGAGAACTATAGTTGACTTGATAAATCTTTCTCCATCAGTTCCTCTGGAAGGTGATATTCCAAATAAAGTATGGAAAGGAAAAGATATATCTTATAATCATTTGAGAGTCTTTGGGTGTAAAACATTTGTTCATATTCCTAAAGATGAAAGGTTCAAGCTTGATAATAAAGCAAAAGCATGTATCTTCTTGGGATATGATCATGAAGAGTTTGGGTACAAATTATGGGATCTAGTAAACAAGAAGATTATTAGAAGCAGAGATATATTTCTTGAAGACCAATTGTTTGATGATGGCGATAATATTGAAAAGCCAGAAACCTCTATTTATATTCCTTGGAGTTTGGGTCCAATTCCTTCACTTGTAGTTTAATCATGGGGGAGATGAACAAGAAGATTGTGGTGAGAATACAAGTGATGATACTTTTACAGTTGATGATGCTGAACCAACTGAATAAGAACCTCCACCACCAATTGAAATTCTATTGAGAAGATCCACTAGAGAGCGACAACCATCTACCAGATATCCTCCACATGAGTATGTTATACTTACTGATAGGGGAGAGCCAGAAACTTACCAAAAAGCTATTCTACATGAGCATAAGAATGAGTGGGTTAAAGTCATGCAAAAAGAGATGAGGTCCTTGCTTGAGAACCACACATATGACTTGGTAAAGTTGCCTAAAGAGAAGAAAGCTCTCAAGAATAAGTGGGTTTACAAATTGAAGACTGAAAATAATAGCTCACAATAAAGATAAAAGGCACGACTAGTTGTGAAAGGATTCAGTCAGAAGAAAGGTATTAACTTTTAAGAAATATTTTCTCCTATGGTGAAAATATCCTCTATCCAAGTTGTTCTTAGTTTGGCTGCCCGCTTGAATTTAGAAGTTGAGCAACTTGATGTGAAAACAGCATTTCTTCATGATGACGTAGAAGAAGATATTTACATGGAGCAACCATTCAAAGTCAAGGAAATAGAAAATCTGGTGTGTAAGCTTAGGAAAAGCTTATATGGACTTAAATAAGCACCTAGACAGTGGTACAAAAAGTTTGATTCCTTTATGATGAGCCAAGGGTATGATAGAACCATATTTGATTATTATGTGTTTATGAAGAAATTTTTAGATGATGATTTTATTATTCTCCTGCTATATGTTGATGATATGTTGATTGTTGGTCATAATGCTGGTAAAATTGAAAAGCTTAAAAGAGAGCTAAGTAAGTCTTTTGCCATAAAAGACTGGGATCGGTGAAACAAATACTTGCTATGAAGATTCTTCGTGATAGGAAGAAAAAGAAGATTTGGCTATCTCAGGAGACTTACATTGAAAAGGTTCTTGAAAGATTCAATATGAGTAAAGCCAAAGCAGTTTGTTCTCCACTTGCAGGTCATTTCAAACTTAGTTCGCAACATTGTCCTACAAGTGAGAAAGAAAAAGAAGAAATGTCCAAAGTGCCTTACTTATCTACAGTAGGCAGTTTGATGTATGCTATAGTTTGTACTAGGCCAGATATAGCTCATGCAATTGTAGTTGTCAGTCGATTTCTCTCTAATCCTAGAAAGGAATATTGGGCAACAGTGAAATGGATATTAAGATATCTAAGAGGTACTTCCAGGTTGTGTTTGTATTTTGGCGGTGATGAACCTGCGTTAGAAGGGTACACAAATGCAGACATGGCAAGTGATACTGATCCTAGGAAGTCCATTTCAGGGTTCTTGATGACATTTACAGGGGGAGCAGTCTATTGGCAGTCAATGTTATAGAATTGTGTTGCTCTATCAACCACAGAAGCAGAATACATAGTAATTACTGAAGCCTGTAAGGAAGCTTTATGGATGAAAAAGTTTCTACATGAATTCGGCTTGAAATAGGAAGGATATACTATTTACTGTGACAGCCAGAGTGCCATTCACCTCTCCAAGAATTCAACATACTATTCTAAATCAAAGCATATTGATGTGAGATATCACTGGATTCGTGACGTGCTTGAGATGAAAGAATTACAATTAGAAAAAGTGCATATAAATGAGAATGGTTCAGATATATTGACAAAGCCTTTGCTTAAGGAGAAGCTTGAAGCATGTAGGTGAAGAGTAGGCTTAGTACAACCCACCATATGAGTTGGAGGAGGAGAATTGTTGGGTCCAACCCATATGTGGGCTTAGACAATTGGGCTTTTTTTGGGCCCAAATTAGCAATTAAAAGCAAAAGAATAGGGCAGCAACATGGGTCTAGATGAGAGAGAGAGAGATCAGCATGCGCAGCGAACATGTGCAGCAGCGGTGGCTCAGAGAGAGAGAGAGGAAATAGCAGAGAGAGAAAAAGGAGAGAGAAAATAAGGTTTTTGAGTTTTCTACTTGACGATCAGTAGCCAAACGTCATCTTTTTTTGCCCAAATTTTATGTGAAGAATCATTGCAGCAAACTCTATAATCCTAATGGTGTTGATCTATAGTTTACCCTCTCTGAGGTACTTTCTTGCTATACCCACTTTGTGAGACCTAGAATTCTCTTTTGATGAGATCCATCTTATGTGAAGATAATATGCTATTCTTGAGCCAAGATTTATGTTCTTGATGTTATTGTGATCCTCTGGTTATTCTGGAGAAGATTTATTGTAAACCTGTTATCATTACTATTGATAGTGGAAGTTTGAGGTGAACTACGGTCCCATGGTTTTTCTCGCATTGGATTTTTCACGTTAAAAGATTTGGTCTCACTATGTGATTAATTTATTACTCTATTGTTTATGCTGTGCTGGTTGATATTTGTATTTTGATATCAAGTTGGTATTTTGATGAGGAACCCATTTTGATATACAAAGAGAGAAAAGAATTATTCTGCTTTAACATGTTTTTCCCAACAATATGATACTATCTAAAATGTTGAATAATATAGCAAAATTAGTTAAAAAAAAGCTATCTTGATGGTAATTAAAAACACTAGACAAATTTTCATAAACCACTTATCTATATGGTCTACATTGAGGTGAACTTGGTATTATTAATTATAAGTTTTAACATCGAAACAAGCATAATGCTTGATCGTATATTATTCCAAATATCATAAGCAAGTGAAACTATATTATTACTAATATAAGATTTTAGTCAACTATTCTAATTCTCAAGATGATGTTGGAACAATATCTTTATATGCAAGAGTAAAAAAATGCATTATCATTAAGAGAAGAAAGATCATTAGACCAATAAGAAGTTGACTTCGAAACGTGATGGACTAACATTTGATCATTCGTAGAAAAAATAAATTTTGCACTATTGAAGTAATGTCTAGATAGATGAATTATTTATCACAAGAGTGAGATAATATAAAGATTATGATCAATTGAATTTTATATACAAGGCTATATTATTTTAAAACTGTCGATGCAAATTGAAATCTTCATTGTATATAGCAACTTCCTTAGTGTCTAATAAAGTATAAAATGGTAGAAGTGAAATGTACAAAAGTTGAATAAAGAATTATTACATCATACAATTTATAAACTATGCTTATTATATCCATAAAGTAAATATTTTAAAAGAATGTTAATCTTTTAACATGATACTTATACTTTATATAACACTATTAAGATTGGGGTTTGTTAAATTTAAAAAAAATTATTTCATATCTTTCAAGTATATAAAAGTAACTAAGAGAGGAATTAGAGTTTACTTTGTGAATTACTGATAAGACCCTAAAGTCTTATCGTGGAAGAAAGGAAAGAAAAGGGAATGATAATGATCGCTTCGAGGGGATCGGCCTCCTTGATCACTTCGAGGGGATCGACCCTCCTTGATCATTTCGAGGGGATCGACCCTCCTTGATCACTTCGAGGGGATCGGCCTCCTAGGGTTTGTCCACAGAGTGGAATAACATTTCATTCATTAATTGATTCCCTAAAAGAAGCAGTTACATCACTACTTATAGAGTTCCACCTAGAGTCCACCAAGACTTGGACTCTTAATAATAAATAAATATTAAATAAACCTCTACCCGACTCTAACTGAACTAAACAGACTCAATAAACAACTGGACTAAACAGACTCGATAAACATTATTCAAAAGCTCAGAAAAGGGTCCTAACAGTTCCTCCCTCTTCAAATCAGCCTTGTCCTCAAGGCTGAGCAGCATCAATCTCGGGGAGCTTCTCTTTAGTCATAGACTATCTGCAACGCATCACAACCCGTTAATCAAGTAAGTAGGATCTCCACCTTTTGATAGTGTAAGCAACAGGTCGGTCTTTCAGTGTCGTAATCGTTGCAAGAAACTGCTGGCCCTGTATAATCAATTTTATCTTTGAACCTTTGCTATCACAAGTGAAAATCTGTCCATCAACGATCTTTACTTCAAATCTGTCGTAGTCATCAATGTGGTGGGCCAATCGGTCAACAGTCTCACTGCCAATCGGTCAACAGTCTCACTGTCCATAAAATTGTTAGTGCTACCAGTATCAATCAAAACTATAATAGGCTGATGCTCCAGAGTTCCGCCAACTTTCATAGTTTGCGGGTTAGAGTAGTCAGCTAATGTATGCATTGTATGTATGGTAGGTTCAACATCTTCGTTAGAATTTATACCTTCATGATCGGAGTCCACATTCTTAGCTTTCGGCTCCTCTCCAATTGGTTCACTCATTAGAAGTTGCCCTTGATTACATCGGTGCTCTATACTCCACTTTTCATCATAGCACAAACCCCTTGCTGATATTTCCGTGCTAATTTTTTTCTCATGTAGATGTGCGAATGAGATCGCAGCTATCATAGTGCAGGGTTGACGAGCTTTAACTTCATGTCGGATCTCTGGAATAAGCCCTTCAATAAATGTACCCAGAAGTTGTCGTTCCGACCAATCTCTAGCTTCATTTGATAATCTTTCAAACCTACTCTGATATTCTAACACTGTAGAAGTTTGACAAATTTTTGGCAAGCTGGCCATCAATACTCTCATAATCGGATAGACTAAAGCGAACAAGAAGCCCTCTTTTGAACTGCTCCCACGAAGGAACTCCATAGCAAGTTTCATACCAATTGTACCACTGGATTGCATCTTCATCGAGCTGGATTGAGGCCACTTCTACCTTATATTCTTCTGGGGTTCTGTAAAAACGAAAGAAATTTTATGCCTTAGAGATCCAACTAGTTGGATCTCCATCTTTCCATCTCGGAAACTCTACCTTCATGTGTGAGTAGTTTGTGTCACAATCTTGGGGCCCTTTTCCTGTATTTTCATATCTATGCAACGTAGAACTTGAGCCCCTATCTTGTTGAAACTTGCTGAGACTCTCCAGTAGGCTCTTTTTGAAATCATTAAGTGTTTCTTGCAGTCGGTTCTCAATTCTGATTTCCCATGCTTCCATTTGTGCTTTCACTGCGTTATCGGTGGCCATTGCACAAGACTGCAAATCTGGATTCGCAACTCCTGTTTTTGATGTCGGTCAAGGGCATCAGCACTGTCAATGCGAAGTTGCCGAGGAGGTGGACGTCAAGGGCAGTGCTGCGGTCACTATTTCTGTTGCTGCGTGGGGTGAGAGCGCCGGGACTGCGATGAAAAGTGGAAGGCGACTCCGTCGATATGGTTGCTGCTGTTGCTACTGGGGGGGGGGGTGGGGGGGGGGGGGGGGGGTGGGGGGGGGGGGGGGGGTGGGGGGGGGGGGGGGGGGGGTGGGGGGGGGGGGGGGTGGGGGGGGGGGGGGGGGGGGTGGGGGGGGGGGGGTGGGGGGGGGGGGGGTGGGGGGGGGGGGGGGGGGTGGGGGGGGGGGGGGGGTGGGGGGGGGGGGGGGGGGGTGGGGGGGGGGGGGTGGGGGGGGGGGGGTGGGGGGGGGGGGGTGGGGGGGGGGGGGGTGGGGGGGGGGGGGTGGGGGGGGGGGGGGGGGGGGGGTGGGGGGGGGGGGGGGGGTGGGGGGGGGGGGGGGGGGTGGGGGGGGGGGGTGGGGGGGGGGGGGGGTGGGGGGGGGGGGGGGGTGGGGGGGGGGGGGGGTGGGGGGGGGGGGGGGGGGGTGGGGGGGGGGGGGGGGGGGGGTGGGGGGGGGGGGGGGGGGGGGGGGGGGGGGGGGGGCGGCACGATGGTGGACTAGGGCAGCGTCGCCGATGGTACTGCGACCCAACGGGGTGATCGTCGGGTAGCGGGGTTGAGGCTGCGGTGATGGCAACCTGCGGTTATGTAGAAGATGCTAAGCAGGGGGAGGCGGCACTTGAAGTGACCGAGGTTGAGAAGACGAATCGGTGGTGGAGAAAGCCGGCAGCGTAGGGTCGTCGCTGGCCGGGAAGTGCGATGCTGGAGAGGTGAAACAGGGTGCTCTGTTTCTATCGCACCATAGACCGGAGCAGTTGGCGATTGCTGGGCAACGGCGGTGCGGCATTGACAAGGTCGAGAGGCAGCGGAGAGTCCGGCAGGGCTGCGGGTAGCAGAGGATGCTCTGTTGTTGATGCCGGTGGAGGAGAGGAATCGGCGTCTGCGGTGGAGAATAGGAATCGACGGTGGCATTGCGGGAACAAGGGCAATTGGTGATTTGCCCTGTTTCTGTCACCAGAGCAAGGGGGAGGCTGCGAGGATCACGGCTGGGCGGTGAGCAGAGTCGTCACTGGCTGGGAGTAAGTAGTAGCGACGGTGACGGCAGCTCGTGTTCGCAGCAGCAAGGGGACCTGCGACTGTGGTGCAAGGTGAGTTGCCTGTGCTTGCTCTGTTTCTGTTACAAAAGATGCAGAGCAAGGGGGAGCGGCGGCTGGGAAGCGAGTGGCGGTCGTCGCACGGTGGCTGGCAGTGGTGGTGGGTCGGTTGGGCGGCGACGGCGCTCGAGGGAAAGAGGAGTGCTGGAGGAGGCACGGCTGCAATCGACGAGGGGCTGCGGCAACCGGTGGCTGCGGCTGCGACCCAAGGGGGGGGGGGGGGGGGGGGGGGGCGGCACGATGGTGGACTAGGGCAGCGTCGCCGATGGTATAAGCGGCGATGGGGTGATCCGCTGGCAGGGAGACGGTGCCAGTGGTCCTTCTCGCTCGAGCGAGATGGGGAAGCGAGGAGGAGAGGTCGCCGGCTGGGGGGGGCAACGGCGGCGTTGGTCGATCCCCCAGCCACCAACGACTCCTTCGGCCGGGAAGCAACGGCGGCGGGTGGGCTGGCCGGAAGCAGGGGTCCGACAGGGGAAGCAGAGGTGACTGCGGCTTCTTCTTCTTCCCTTCCTTTTTTTTTTTTTTAGAAGACGACGATAATTGCAAGGGGGCAGCGGCGGTGGTGGCGACTGCTGGCTGGGCAAGTAGCGACGATGGTAGAGAGGTGCAACGGTGGTTGCTGACCAAGATGCAGAGGTTCCTCCTCGGTTGAGAAGGATCTACGTTCGTGGCCGCCGGCTTCACCTTTCCTCACACAATTTTTTTTTTTTTTATAACTACGGTAACATTGTAGCGAAAACGAAGGATCACCGCTCCGATACCAAATGATAAGACCCTAAAATCTTATCGTGGAAGAAAGGAAAGAAAAGATGATAATGATCGCTTCGAGGGGATCGGCCTCCTTGATCACTTCGAGGGGATCGACCCTCCTTGATCGCTTTGAGGGGATCGACCCTCCTTGATCACTTCGAGGGGATCGGCCTCCTAGGGTTTGTCCATAGAGTGGAATAACATTTCATTCATTAATTGATTCCCTAAAAGAAGCAGTTACATCACTACTTATAGAGTTCCACCAAGACTTGGACTCTTAATAATAAATAAATATTAAATAAACCTCTACCCGACTCTAACTGAACTAAATAGACTCAATAAACAACTGGACTAAACAGACTCGATAAACATTATTCAAAAGCTCAGAAAAGGGTCCGAACAATTACCAAGTAATACCTTACTCATTTAATATCTTATGCTCTTCTTGAGATGAAGTATATAAAGCATGGTGTAAAACTATCTACGCATAGAATTCTTATTTGTAAAGAGAATCAACTTAGTCTTTTAAGTGGTCAATTTAGTATTCTTGTAATATGTGAAAATCAAAATGTGGAGTGAAATTTCTAACTATTACAATTATTTATTTGAATCATATCTTATTCACCTTGTCCAGGAATATAGTTGATGATCATTTTCATACAAGTTAAAAATATTAAAATATGGATGTATTGATTGTCAACTTGACTAATTCGAGTCCTTTGTTGATTATTTCATATTAGAAGAATAATATTTTACAATAAACATATATTATCTCATGATAATTTAAATCAAAATATGATGTTATTATTATTGTATTTATGGATAGCAAATTTGAAAATATTTATAATTATTTATCTTTGCTTTTATGTTAATTCTTTTACTCATATCCTAAAAAAGATAAATTTTAATAATGGATTGTTAAAAGGAGTGAACTAAAAAGTCAAACATATTAAAAATATAAAATGTCACAGTTATATAAAATTTTTACAAAACTTTAGTTTTGCTTACTCTAAGATTATAACCACTTCAAGTTAAGGATAAGTGTAGTTTAATGGTCCAATGCTAGTTTATCATGGGCAACTAATAAGGCATTCATACTTTCTTTTTATAGGAATATTTCAACTCATTACCAACTACTGACTTGAAATTAATTTTTTTCATTTAACTATAATGTAAGTTATTCATCATTAAAATATAAGACCTAAGAATATTGTTATAATATAATGGAGTGAGAATTTTGTGTTGGTCTACTTTTGTAGTGGAAATTTGAACTCTAACCCGCTTTTACGATTTATTGAAATATTTTGTGCTTTTGATATAAAATAATGAACAATCATCTCAAATAAGTCAAATTGACAATAATTTTATCCACATTTTGATATTTTTAACTTGTATGAAGAGGATCATTAGCTAGGTTCATGGAGAAGGTGAACTAGATATTATTCAAATTATAATTTCTAAGAGTGAGAATCTTTACGCCATGTTTAGATTTTCAGAAATTATAAGAAAGTTGATCGTCCAAAAAATTATGTTGGTTCCATTTTCAAATAAGATTTCTATGTGTGGAGTTTAGAACTATGCCTCTTGTAATTGATCCCAAAAAGAACATAAAGTATTAGATGACTAAAGGATTACTAGCCAATTTACAAAAGAGATACTTATTCCTCTCTCAATTATATTTATGTACTTGAAGAATATGGAATAGATTATTTTCAACTTGCCATACAACAATCTTAGATTGTTACATAAAGTATAAGCATTATGTTAAAAAATGACATTATTTTTATAAAATATTTAATTAATAAATATAACAAGCTTAGAGCATAAGGTCATAATTATTTATTTAATTTATATGCATTTCACTTCTACCATTAGATATGTTATTGTATACAAAAAAAGTTACAATATACAATGAAGATTTCAGTTTCTAGATGATCATGATCAGTTATAAAAAACTAAAACCTTATGCATAACGTTTAATTGATCCTAATATTTAAAGCAACTCACCCTTGTGATTAACAATTCATTCATCAAAATATATTACTTCAATATTTTAATTTTTTTTTACAAATAAACAAGTGTTAGCCCATCATGTGTCTAAGATAACTTCTCATTAGTCTAATGGTCTTCCTACTCTTAACGACAATGTAAACTTTCCCGATAGCGTTTAATGAGCTTGCTCCAACATCATCTTCGGCATTAGACGAGTTGACAAAAATCTTAGGTCAGTAATAATTATTATTTATTTGTTTATAGTATTTCAAATAGCGTATGATCCAAAATTATGGTAGTTTTGATATTAAAACTAATGAGAAATAAAACCAAGTTCTACTAAATGTGGACTATATAGAAAATATGTTACATGAAGAGTTATCTTCAAATCTTTTCATGCAAATCTAAAAGCTTATTTCTTTTAATCATTTTGCTATATACGAAAAAAAATTTATTGCTTCATATACTTGTTAAAATTTAGATCTTGTTTGAAAATATTTTACTAATTTAATTAATTTTGTTCTTTAGCCATTGCTATCAAAGAGGCTATAGTTGGAGATGACATCAAATCATTCGATATAAAATCTTTTATCATTCCTCCTCTACATAATCCTATAGTCCCTATACACCTATAGGCTCATTGTCTTAATATTTTAAACAATAAATTGTAATGCATTATGCATTGTCATTATTTTACTTCAAAATGAACTAAAAATTATTAAAACACATGTCTCTCAAATATTATCGATAAAATTGAAATGATTAAATGAGAGCTTATAGAAAAGATAACCCAAAGAAAATTTCAAATATTAACTTCCATCCGTGAAAGCTTTATTATAACAATCGGTTCTATGTTTTCTTGATAAGAAGGTTGGATATGACTATTACCACATAAATATAGTTATATCATTATATTGCATAATTGTTCCAATATGATGTATTATTTCTCAATATTATTTAATTATATAGTCTTTTGCCATAAATTGATAATTCGTGAGAGCAGGTTAGAGTTCCAATTTTCGCTACAAAAGTAGGCCAACACACAAAATCCTTATTCCATTATATGATAACAATATTCTAAGCTCTTACATTTTTTTGATGAATAACTTACATGATAGTTAAATGAAAAAATTTTAATTTCAAGTCACTACTTGGTAATTAGTTGAAACATTGTTATATAAAGAAAGTATAAATACCTTATTAGTTGCCCATGATAAACTAGCATTCGACCATTAAAATACATCTATCCTGAAATTTAAGTGGATATAATCTTAGAGTAGGCAAAACTAAAGTTTTATAAAATTTTTATACAATTGTGACATTTTAGATTTTTAATATGTTTGACTTTTTAGTTCACTCTTTTTAACAATACATTAAGATAGTTTCTCTTTCTTAAGATATTTAGAATAATATACGATCTCACATTATGCATGTTTCGATGTTAAAACTTGTGATTAATAATACCAAGTTCACATCAATGTGGACCATAAAAATAAGTGGTTTGTGAAAATTTATCTAGTTTTTTTAATGCCGTCAAGATATCATTTTTTTAAACTAATTATGCTACATTATTCAACATTTTAGATAATATCCATATGATTATTAAAATTTAGATCTTCTTTCAAAATATTTTACTAACATGAATTACTTTATTTTTTTTACGAATAATGAAATGTTAGTCCATCACATTTCGAAGACTTCTTATTGGCCTAACGAACTTCTTTCTTTTAACGACAATGTAATTTTTTGCACTAGCATATAAAGAGATTGCTCCAACATCATCTTGAGAATTAGAATAGTTGGCTAAAATCTTATATTAGTAAAAAGATAGTTTCTCTTTCTTAAGATATTTAGAATAATATACGATCTCACATTATTCAAGTTTACTAACCATTAATACAATATTGATAACATCATATTTTGATTTAAATTATCATAAGATAATAGATGTTTGTTATATAATATTATTCTTCTGATATAAAATAATCAACAAAGAACTCGAACAAGTTAAGTTGACAATCAATACATCTGTATTTTAATATTTTCAACTTGTACAAAGAGGATCATCAACTATATTCCTGAACAAGGTAAACAAGATATTATTCAAATATAAAATTATAATAGTGAAAATTTTTAATCCATATTTAGATTTTTACATATTACAAGAATACTAAATTGACAATATAAAAAATTAAGTTGGGTCTCTTTTTAAATAAGAATTCTATGCGTGGAGGGTTTTATACCATGCTTTATATACTTTATCTTAAGAAAAGCATAACATATTAAGCTACTGTATTATTAATTAATAATTCATAAAGTAAACTCTAATTCCGCTCTTAATTACTTTTATGCCCTTGAAAGATATGAAATAATTTTTTTTAAATTTAAATCTTAATAGTGTTATATAAACTATATGTATCATGTCAAAAGATGATAATATTCTTATAAAATATTTACTTTATGGATATAACAAGCATAGTTTATAAATTGTATAATATCACAATTCTTTATTCAACTTTTATACAGTTCACTTCTTCCATTTTATACATTATTAGATACTATGAAAATTGCTATATACAATGAAGATTTCAGTTTACATGAAAAGTGTTAAAATAATATAACCTTATACATAAAATTCAATTGACCCTAATCTTTATATTACCTTACTCTTTTGATGAATAATTCATTCATCTACACATTACTTCAATAATGTAAAATTTATTTTTTTTACGAATAATGAAATGTTAGTCCATCACATTTCGAAGACTTCTTATTGGCCTAACGAACTTCTTTCTTTTAACGACAATGTAATTTTTTGCACTAGCATATAAAGAGATTGCTCCAACATCATCTTGAGAATTAGAATAGTTGGCTAAAATCTTATATTAGTAAAAAGATAGTTTCTCTTTCTTAAGATATTTAGAATAATATACGATCTCACATTATGCATGTTTCGATGTTAAAACTTGTGATTAATAATACCAAGTTCACATCAATGTGGACCATAAAAATAAGTGGTTTGTGAAAATTTATCTAGTTTTTTTAATGCCGTCAAGATATCATTTTTTTAAACTAATTATGCTACATTATTCAACATTTTAGATAATATCCATATGATTATTAAAATTTAGATCTTCTTTCAAAATATTTTACTAACATGAATTACTTTTATTTTTTCGCCATTGCTATCAAAGGGGCGATAGTTGGGGATGAGATCAGATCTATTAATATTAAACTATTAATCATACCTCATTTTTATAATCTAGTACACCTTACATCTACTTGAGCTAATTTTTCTAATATCATAAAAAATAAATTATAATGCATTATGCATTATCATTATCTTAATATGTGATGAATAAAAAATAATAAAATAAAAGTCTGTAATACTATCGACAAAATTGATATGGTTAGATGTCAACTTGAGGAAAAAATGACCCAATTGAAATTATAAATATCAACTTTGAGCAGTTTTAGATTGTCCATAATCATTACAAGTATTATGATATCAAAAAATGCTCTTTTTCTATTTCTAGAAATAGAAACATCCAAGTTTATAAGAAACGAAGTTTTGACATCACTATTACCACATGAAATTAAATAATATTATTAAGTCACAGAAATTTTCCAACAAGAGGGATATTTTTTTATATTATTCAATTATATAGTTTATTTTTATAAATGTGCAATTCTTGTAATAGGGGTAGATTTTTAATTTCTCTACAAATTCAAATCAATGTACATAACACTAACTCTATTAAAGTACAATTATATTATTAGCTATTAGGTTTTGATAATAAATAACTTAGTTGCTAGTTAAAAGAACAAATTCTTAGTTCGTGTCACTAGTATTTACCAAGTCAAAACATTTCTATAAAAAGAAACCGACAAGACATTATAAGTTACCTATAATAAAATAATCTTAGAGCATCAGAATTTGCTCATCTTGAAATTTAAGTGATTGTACTGTCAAAATAGGCAAAACAAATATTTAAGTTATTTTAATAAAATATAAAATTTGTCTTCTTAGATTTTGATTATGTTTGACTTTTTAGTTCACTCATTTATACAATTGATTATTAAAATTCATCTTTATTATTTAGCATGAGGGAAACAAATTAACACAAAACGAAAGATATTTTTGTATAAATATTTCTAACTTTACCATGCTTGTATACAATCATGATAACATCATAACTCAAATTATCATGACATACTTGATATTTATTAAAATATTTTGTGCTTTTGATATAAAATAATGAACAAATATCTCGAATAAGTCAAATTGACAATAATTTCAACCACATTTTGATATTTTTAACTTGTACGAAGAGGATCATCAACTAGGTTCACAAAGAAGGTGAACTAGATATTATTCAAATCATAATTTCTAAGAGAGAATCTTTACACCATGTTTAGATTTTCAGAAATTACAAGAAAGTTGATCGTCCAAAAAATTATATTGGTTCTATTTTCAAATAAGATTTCTATTTGTGGAGTTTAGAACCATGCCTCATGTAATTGATCCCAAAAAGAACATAAAGTATTGGATGATTAAAGAATTACTAGCCAATTTACAAAAGAGATGCTTATTCCTCTCTCAATTATTTTTATGTATTTGAAGAATATGAAATAGATTTTTTTCAACTTGCCATACAACAATCTTAGATTGTTACATAAAGTATAAGCATTATGTTAAAAGTTGACATTATTTTTATAAAATATTTAATTAATAAATATAACAAGCTTAGTGTATAAGGTCACAATTATTTATTTAATTTATATACATTTCACTTCTACCATTAGATACGTTATTGTATACAAAGAAAGTTAAAATATACAATGAAGATTTCAGTTTCTAGACGACCATGGTCAGTTATAGAAAACTAAAACCTTATGCATAACGTTTAATTGACCCTAATCTTTAAAGCAACTCACCCTTGTGATTAACAATTCATCAATCAAAATATATTACTTCAATATTGTAAATTTTCTTTACAAACAAATAAGTGTTAGCCCATCATGTTTCAAAGACAACTTCTCATTGGTCTGATGGTCTTCCTACTCTTAACGACAATACAATTTTTCCCGGTTGCGTCTAATGGGCTTGCTCTAACATCATCTTTGGCATTAGAAGAGTTGGCAAAAATATTTAGTCAGTAATAATTATTATTTTTTTATTTATAGTATTTGAAATAGTGTATGATTCAGCATTATAGCAGTTTTGATATTAAAACTAATGATAAATAAAACCAAGTTATACAAAATGTGGACCATATAGGAAATATGTTACGTGAAGAGTTATCTTCAAATCTTTTGATACAAATCTAAAAGCTTGTTTCTTTTACTAATTTTACTATATTCGACAATAATTTTTATTGCTTTGTATGCTTGTTAAAATTTAGATCTTGTTTCAAAATATTTTACTAATTGAATTAATTTTGTTCTTTAGCCATTGCTATCAAAGAGGCTATAGCTGGAGATGATATCAAATCATTCGATATAAAACCTTTTATCATTCCTCCCCTACATAATCCTGTAGTCCCTATACACCTATAGGCTCATTTTCTTAATATTTTAAATAATAAACTGTAATGCATTATGCATTGTCATTATTTTACTTCGAGATTAACTAAAAATTATTAAAAACATGTCTCTCAAATATTATCGAGAAAATTGAAATTGTTAAATGTGAGCTTATAGAAAAGATAACCCAAAGGAAATTTCAAATATTAACTTTCATCCGTGAAAAGCATTATTATAACAATCGGTTCTATGTTTTCTTGAAAAGAATGTTGGATATGACTATTACCACATAAAATATAGTTATGTCAATATATTGCATAATTTTTCCAATATGATGTATTATTTCTCAATATTATTTAATTATATAGTATTTTGCCAAAAATTGATAATTCATGAGAGCAGGTTAGAGTTCCAATTTCCACTACAAAAGCAGACCAACACACAAAATCCTTATTCCGTTATATTATAACAATATTCTAAGCTCTTATATTTTATTGATGAATAACTTACATGATAGTTAAATGAAAAAATTTTAATTTCAAGTCATTAGTTAGTAATTAGTTGAAACATTATTATAAAAAGAAAGTATAAACACCTTATTAGTTGCCCATGATAAAGCAGCATTGGACCATTAAAATACACTCATCCGGAAATTTAAGTGGCTATAATCTTAGGGTTGGCAAAACTAAAGTTTTGTAAAATTTTTATACAATTGTGACATTTTAGATTTTTAATATGTTTGACTTTTTAGTTCACTCCTTTTAACATTATAATATGAAAATTTATCTTTTTGAGGATATAAGTAAAAGAATTAGAATAAAAACTAAGATAAATAATTACAAATATTTTCAGGTTTACTAACCATTAATACAATATTGATAACTTCATATTTTGATTTAAATTATCATGAGATAATAGATGTTTGTTGTAAAATATTATTGTTCTAATATAAAATAATCAACAAAGAACTCGAACAAGTTAAGTTGATAATCAATACATCCGTATTTTAATATTTTTAACATGTACGAAGATGATCATCAACTATATTCCTAAACAAGGTGAATAAAATATTATTAAAATATAGAATTATAATAGTGAGAATTTTCAATCCACATTTAGATTTTTACATATTACAAGAATACTAAATTAACAATATTTTTTTAAAAAAAATTAAGTTGGGTCTCTTTTTAAATAAGAATTCTATGCGTGGAGAGTTTTACACAATGCTTTATATACTTCATCTCAAGAAAAGCATAACATATTAAACTACTGAGTTATTAATTAATAATTTACAAAGTAAACTCTAATTCCTCACTTCATTACTTTTATGCACTTAAAAAATATGAAATAATTTTTTTAAATTTAAATCTTAATAGTGTTATATGAATTATAAGTATCATGTCAAAAGATGATAATATTCTTATAAAATATTTAATTTATGGATATAACAAGCATAGTTTATAAATAGTATGATATCATGATTCTTTATTCAACTTTTATACTGTTCACTTCTTCCATTTTATACATTATTAGATACTACGGAAGTTGCTATATACAATGAAGATTTCAGTTTACATGAAAAGTGTTAAAATAATATAGCCTTATATATAAAATTCAATTGACCCTAATCTTTATATTACCTCACTCTTTTGATTAATAATTCATTCATCTACACATTACTTCAATAATGTAAAATTTATTTTTTTTACGAATAATGACAAATTAGTCCATAACGTTTCAAAGACTTCTTATTGGCCTAACGAACTTTCTTCTTTTAACGATAATGTAATTTTTTGCACTATCATATAAAGAGATTGCTCCAACATCATCTTAAAAATTAGAATAGTTGGCTAAAATCTTATATTAGTAATAATATAGTTTCACTTGCTTAAGATATTTGGAATAATAAACGATTATGTATTATGCATGTTTCGATGTTAAAACTTATGATTAATAACACCAAGTTCACCTCAATATGGACCATAAAAATAAGTGCTTTGTGAAAATTTGTCTATTTTTTTAATGCCATCAAGATAGCTTTTTTCTTAACTAATTATGCTATATTATTCAACATTTTAGATAATATCATATGATTATTAAAATTTAGATCTTCTTTCAAAATATTTTACTAACATGAATTACTTTTATCAAAGAGGCGATAGCCGGGGATGAGATCAGATCTATTGATATTAAACCATTATTCATACCTCCCCTTTATAATCCAGTACACCTTACATCTACTTAAACTAATTTTTCTAATATCATAAAAAATAAATTATAATGCATTATACATTATCATTATCTTCATATATGATGAATAAAAAATGATAAAATAAAAGTCTCTAATACTATCAATAAAATTGGTTAGATGTCAACTTAAGGAAAAAATGACCCAAATGAAATTATAAATATCAACTTTCAGCAGTTATAGATTGTCCATAATCTTGACAAGTATTATTATATCAAAGAATGCTCTCTTTCTATTTCTAGAAATAGAAATATCCAAGTTTATAAGAAAAGAAATTTTGACATCACTATTACCACATGAAATCAAAATATATCATTATATTACAGAAATTTTCCAACAAGATGGATATATTTTTTGATATTATTCAATATATAGTTTATTATAGTAAATGTGCAATTCTTGTAATAGGGGTAGATTTTTAATTTCCTCTACAAATGCAAATCAATGTACATAACACTAACTCTATTAAAGTATAATTATATTATTAGCTACTCGGTTTTGATAATAAATAACTTAGTTGCTAGTTAAAGGAACAAATTCTTAGTTCAAGTCACTAGCATATACCAAGTCGAAACATTTCTGTAAAAAGAAACTATCATTACATTATAAGTTACCTATAATAAAATAATCTTAGAGCATTAGAATTTGCTCATCTTGAAATTTAAGTTATTGTAATGTCAAAGTAGGTAAAACAAATATTTAAGATATTTTAATAAAATATAAAATTTGTCTTCTTATATTTTGATTATGTTTGACTTTTTAGTGCACTCATTTAAGATTCATCTTTATTATTTAGCATAAGTGAAACAAATTAACACAAAATGAAAGATATTTTTTTACAAATATTTCTAACTTTACAATGCTTGTATATAATCATGATAACGTTATATTATGACTCAAATTATCATGACATACTTGATGTTTGTTGTAATGTTATGTACTTTTGATATAAAATAATGAACAAACATCTCAAATAAGCCAAATTGACAATAATTTCATCCACATTTTAATATTTTTAACTTGTATGAAGAGGATCATCAACTAGGTTCATGGAGAAGGTGAACTAGATATTATTCAAATCATAATTTCTTAGAGTTAGAATATTTGCACCATGTTTAGATTTTCAGAAATTACAAGAAAGTTGATCGTCAAAAAAATTAAGTTGATTCTATTTTCAAATAAAATTTCTATGTATGGAGTTTAGAACCATGCCTCGTGTAATTGATCCCAAAAAGAACATAAAGTATTTGATGACTAAAGGATTACTAGCCAATTTACAAAAGAGATGCTTCTTCCTCTCTCAATGATATTATTTCTATAAAATATTTAATGAATAAATATAACAAGCATAGTGTATAAGGTTATAATTCTTTATTTAATTTATATACATTTCACTTCTACCATGAGATATGTTATTGGATACAAAGAAAGTTACAATATACAATAAAGATTTCAGTTTCTAGATGACCATGGTCAATTTAAAAAAACTAAAACCTAATGCATAACGTTTAATTGATCCTAATCTTTAAAGCAACTTACTCTTGTGATGAACAATTCATCCACCAAGATATATTACTTCAATATTATAAATTTTGTTTACAAATAATCAAATGTTAGCCCATCATGTTTCTAAGACTTCTCATTAGCCTGATGGTCTTCCTCCTCTTAACGACAATATAATTTTTCCCGGTAGCGTCTAATGAGCTTGCTCCAACATCATCTTCAACATTAGAAGAGTTGGCAAAAATCTTAGGTCAGTAATAATTATTATTTATTTGTTTATAGTATTTGAAATAGCGTATGATCCAGCATTATGGTAGTTTTGATATTAAAACTAATGATAAATAACACCAAGTTCTACTAAATATGGACCATATAGGAAATATGTTACGTGAAGAGTTATCTTCAAATCTTTTCATGCAAATCTAAAAGCTTGTTTCTTTTACTAATTTTGCTATATTCGAAAATAGTTTTTATTGCTTCGTATGCTTTTTAAAATTTAGATCTTGTTTCAAAATATTTTACTAATTGAATTAATTTTGTTTTTTAGCCATTGCTATCAAAGAGGCTATAGCTAGAGATGACATCAAATCATTCGATATAAAACCTTTTATCATTCCTCCTCTACATAATCCTGTAGTCCCTATACACCTATAGGCTCATTGTTTTAATATCATAAATAATAAACTGTAAAGCATTATGTGTTGTCATTATTTTACTTCGAGATGAACGAAAAATTATTAAAACACATGTCTCTCAAATATTATCGATAAAATTGAAATGGTTAAATGTGAGCTTGTAGAAAAGATAACCCAAATGAAATTTCAAATATTAACTTTCATCCATGAAAAGCATTATTATAACAATTGGTTCTATGTTTTCATAAAAAGAATGTTGGATATAACTATTACCACATAAAATATAGTTATGTCATTATATTACATAATTGTTCCAATATAATTTATTGTTTCTTAATATTATTTAATTATATGGTCTATTGACATAAATTGACAATTCGTGAGAGTGGGTTAGAGTTCCAATTTCCACTACAAAAGCATACCAACACACAAAATCGTCACTCCATTATATTATAACAATATTCTAAGCTCTTATATTTTATTGATGAATAACTTACATGATAGATCAAGTCATTAGTTGGTAATGAGTTGAAACATTGC
Source organism: Musa balbisiana (assembly GCA_004837865.1). Classification (NCBI taxonomy): domain Eukaryota; kingdom Viridiplantae; phylum Streptophyta; class Magnoliopsida; order Zingiberales; family Musaceae; genus Musa; species Musa balbisiana. The sequence continues at coordinate 41,999,834 of CM017188.1, read as the reverse complement.
TTTAAAAAGAAAGTATAAATACCTTATTAGTTGCCCATGATAAATTAGCATTGGACCATTAAAAGACACTCATCCTGAACTTTAAGTGATTATAATCTTAGAGTAGGTAAAACTAAAGTTTTGTAAAATTTTGATACAATTGTGACATTTTAGATTTTTAATATGTTTGACTTTTTAGTTCACTCCTTTTAATAATACATTATTAAAATTTATCTTTTTTAGGATATGAGTAAAAGAATTAACATAAAAGCAAAGATAAATAATTACAAATATTTTCAGGTTTACTAACCATAAATACAATATTGATAACATCATATTTTGATTTAAATTATCATGAGATAATAGATGTTTGTTGTAAAATATTATTCTTTTGATATAAAATAATTAACAAAGAACTCGAACAAGTCAAATTGATAATCAATACATCTATATTTTAATATTTTTAACTTGTACGAAAAGGATCATCAACTATAAAATTATAATAGAGAGAATTTTCAATCCACATTTAGATTTTTACATATTACAATAATACTAAATTGACAACATAAAAAATTAAGTTGGGTCTCTTTTTAAATAAGAATTCTATGCATGAAGAGTTTTACACCATGCTTTTTATACTTTATCTCAAGAAGAGCATAACATATTAAACTACTAAGGTATTAATTAGTAATTTATAAAGTAAACTCTAATTCCTCTCTTAATTACTTTTATGCACTTGAAAGATATGAAATAATTTTTTTTAAAATTTAAATCTTGTTAGGATTTAAGCAGCACTAAGAGGGGGGGTGAATTAGTGCAGCGGATTAAAACTCGTAAGTTTGAAATCAATTTCATAAATGTGTAAAGATTTCGATCGATAAATTTTTACAAACCACTTATTTGTATGGTCCACATTCAAGTGAACTTGGTGTTATTAATTATAAGTTTTAACATCGAAAAAAGCATAATGCTTAATTGTATATTATTTTAAATATCATTAGCATGTGAAACTATATTATTACTAATATAAGATTTTAGCCAACTATTCTAATTCTCAAGATGATGTTGGAGCAATTTCTTTATATGCTAGTGCAAAAAATTATATTTTCGTTATGAGAAGGAAGATTGTTAGGCCAATAAGAAGTTGACTTCGAAATGTGATGGACTAACCTTTGATTATTCATAGAAAAAATAAATTTTACATTATTAAAGTAATGTCTAGATGGATGAATTATTCATCACAAGAGTGAGGTAATATAAAACTTAGGGTCAATTGAATTTTATGCATAAGGCTATATTATTTTAAAATTATCCATGCAAACTGAAATCTTCATTATATATAGCAACTTCCTTTATATCTAATTATGTATAAAATGGTAGAAGTGAAATGTATAAAAGTTGAATAAAGAATTGTGACATTATACAATTTATAATCTATGCTTGTTATATCCATAAAGTAAATATTTTAAAAGAATATTATAATCTTTTAACATGATACTTATACTTTATATAACACTATTAAGATTGTGGTTTGGTAAATTTAAAAAAATTATTTCATATCTTTCAAGTGCATAAAAGTAACTAAGTGAGGAATTAGAGTTTACTTTGTGAATTACCAAGTAATACCTTAGTCATTTAATATGTTATGCTCTTTTTGGGATGAGGTATACAAGGCATGATGTAAACTCTCCATGCATGGAATTTTTATTTGAAAATATAACAAACTTAGTTTTTTATGTGGTCAATTTAGTATTCTTATAATATGTAAAATCTAAATGTGGAGTGAAAATTCTCACTATTATAATTTTTATTTTTGAATAATATCTTGTTCACCTTGTCTAGGAATATAGTTGATGATCCTCTTCATACAAGTTAAAAATATTAAAATAAGGATGTAGTGATTGTCAACATAACTTGTTCGAGTCCTTTATTGATTATTTTATATCAAAAAAATAATATTTTAAAATAAATATCTATTATCTCACGATAATTTGAATAAAAATTATTTATCTTTATCTCAAGATAAGTAATTATTTATCTTTGCTTTTATGTTAATTCTTTTACTCATATCCTAAAAAAGATAAATTTTAATAATGGATTGTTAAAAGGAGTGAACTAAAAAGTCAAACATATAAAAAATCTAAAATGTCACAATTGTATAAAAATTTTACAAAACTTTAGTTTTACCTACTCTAAGATTATAACCACTTAAAGTTGAGGATGAGTGCATTTTAATGGTCTAATGCTAGTTTATCATGGGCAACTAATAAGGTAATTATACTTTCTTTTTATCGGAATGTTTCAACTCATTACCAACCAATAACTTGAAATTAAATTTTTTTCATTTAACTATCATGTAAGTTATTCATCATTAAAATATAAGAGCTAAAAATATTGTTATAATATAATGGAGTAAGGATTTTGTGTGTTGGTCTACTTTTGTTATGGAAATTGGAACTCTAACTCACTCTCACGAATTATCAATTTATGGTAATAAACTATATAATTAAATAATATAGAGAAACAATACATCATATTGGAACAATTATGCAATATAATGACAACTATATTTCATGTGGTAATCGTTATATCCAACCATCTTTTCAAGAAAACATAGAACCGATTATTATAATAATGATTATCACAGATGAAAGTTAATATTTGAAATTTTGTTTGGGTTATCTTTCCTACATATTCACATTTAACCATTTCAATTTTATCGATAATATTATAATGATATATATTTTAATAATTTTTAATTCATCTCGAAATAAAATAATGACAATGCACAATGCATTACAGTTTATTATTTATGATATTAAGACAATGAGCCTATAGGTGTATAGGGTGTATAGGATTATGTAGAGGAAGAATGATAAAATGTTTTATATCGAATGATTTGATATAATCTTCAACTATAGCCTCTTTGATAGCAATGGCTAAAAAACAAAATAAATTTAAGTTAGTAAAATATTTTAAAACAAGATCTAAATTTTAACAAGCATACAAAACAATAAAATCTATTGTCTAATATAGCAAAATTAGTACAAGAATCAAGCTTTTAGATTTGCATGAAAAGAATTGAAGATAACTTTTTACATTACATATTTCCTATATGGTCTACATTTAGTAGAACTTAGTGTTATTTATAATTAGTTTTAATATCAAAACTACCATAATGCTAGATCGTATGCTATTCCAAATACTATAAACAAATAAATAATTATTATTACTGACCTAAGATTTTTGTCACCTATTCCAATGTCGAAAATGATGTTGGAGCAAGCTCATCAGATGCTATTAAGAAAAATTACATTGTCGTTAAGAGGAGGAAGACCATCAGACTAATGAGAGGTTATCTTAGAAACATAATGGGCTAACACTTGATTACGTATAAAAGAATTTATAATATTAAAGTAATATATTTTGATGGATGAATTGTTATTATAAGATTGACTTGTTTTAAAGATTAGGATCAATTAAACGTTATGCATAAGGTTTTAGTTTTTTGAAACTGACCATGGTCGTTTGGAAACTAAAATCTTCATTGTATATTATAACTTTCTTTGTATGCAATAACATATCTCATGGTAGAAGTGAAATGTATATAAATTAAATAAAGAATTATGACCTTATACACTATGCTTGTTATATTTATTAATTAAATATTTTATAGAAAGAATGTCATCTTTTAACATAATGCTTATACTTTACGTAACACTCTAAGATTGTTGTATGGTAAGTTGGAAAAAATCTATTTCATATCTTTCAAATGTTTAAATATAATTGAGAGATGAATAAATATCTCTTTTGTGAATTGGCAAAGTTAGAAATATTTGAAAAAAAAAAATCTTTTGTTTTGCATTAATTTGTTTCCCTCATGCTAAATAACAAAGATGAATTTTAATAATCAATTGTATAAAAGTATGAACTAAAAATTCAAATATAATCAAAATTTAATAAGACAAAATTAATAGTTTATTAAAATATTTTAAATATTTGTTTTGCCTACTTTGACATTATAATAACTTAAATTTCAAGATAAACATATTCTAATGCTCTAAGATTATTTTATTATAGGAAACTTATAATGTATTGACAGTTTCTTTTTGTAGAAATGTTTCGATTTGGTACATGCTAGTGACTTGAACTGAGAATTTATTCATTTAACTAACGACTAAGTTATTCATATCAAAACCTAGTAGCTAATAATATAATTGTACTTTAATATAGTTAGTGTTATGTACATTAGTTTGCATTTGTAGAGGAAGTTGAAAATCTACCCCAATTACAAGAATTGCACATTTACAATAATAAACTATATAATTGAATAATATCAAAAAAAATATCCATCATGTTGGAAAATTTCTGCAACAAAATGATATAACTTGATTTCATGTGGTAATTGTATTGTCAAAACTTCTTTTCTTATAAACTTGAATGTTTTTATTTCTAGAAATAGAAAGAGAGCATTTTTTTGATATAATAATACTTGTTATGATTATGGATAATTTATAACTGCTCAAAGTTGATATTTATAATTTCATTTGGGTCATTTTTTCCATAAGTTAACATCTAACCTTTTCAATTTTATCGATAGTATTAGAGACTTTTATTTTATTATTTTTTATTCATCACATAGTAAGATAATGCCAATGCATAACGCATTACAATTTATTTTTTATGATATTAAAAAAATTAGCTCAAGGAGATGTAAGGTGTATTGAATTATAAAGAGGAGGTATGATTAAAGGTTTAATATCAATAGATCTGATCTCATTTCCAACTATCACCTCTTTGATAGCAATGACTAAAAATTAAAAGTAATTCATGTTAGCAAAATATTTTGAAAGAAGATCTAAATTTTAATAATCATACGTGTTGGGTCCAACTTATATGTGGGCTTGGACAATTGAGCTTTTTTGGGCCCAAATTAGCAATTAAAAGCAAAAGAATAGGGCAGCGACGTGGGTCTGGATGAGAGAGAGAGATCAGTGTGCACAGCAAACATGTGCAGCAGCGACGACACGCAGAGAGAGAAAAAATAGAGAGAATATAAGGTTTTTGAGTTTTCTGTTTGACAATCAATGGCCAAACATCGTCTGTTTTGGCCCAAATTTTATATAGAGAATCCTTACAGCAAAATCTACAATTCTAAAAGTATTGATCTACAGTTTACCCTCTCTGAGGTACTTTCCTACTATACCCACTTTGTGAGACCTAAAATTCTCTTTTGATGAGATCCATCTTATGTGAAGATGATATGCTATTCTTGAGCCAAGATCTATGTTTTTGATGTTATTGTGATCCTCTGGTTATTCTAGAGAAGATTTACTATAAACCTATTGTCATTACTATTGATAGTGAGAGTTTGAGATGGACTACGATCCCATGGTTTTTCCCGCATTGGGTTTTCCACGTTAAAAGATTTGGTCTCATTGTGTGATTGATTTATTGCTCTATTATTTATGCTATGTTGGTTGATATTTGTATTTTGATATTAAGTTGGTATTTTGATGAGGAACCCATTTTGATACACAAAGAGGGAAAAGAATTATTCCGCTTTATCAAGTTTTTCCCAACAAGTGGTATCAGAGAAGTAGGTTGTTTGGTGCTAGTTTTTCTTATGTGATTGAAATGGAGTAGTCAGATAGTATGATTAAATTGAACTCGTCAAATTATTCTACTTGGAAGCGTATGATGGAAGATTTGCTTTATTGCAAAGATTTATATAAATCCATCAAGTTAAAGATAAACCTTCTACTATGGACGATGAAGAATGGAAAGTTCAACATAGAAAAACTATTTCCTATATTAGAAGATGGATGGATATAAACTTGCATGAGCATATTTCTGATGAAACTAGAGCTGATGTTGTTTGACAAAGGTTAGAAAACCTCTTTGCGAAAAAGATAGTGGAAAATAGAATTTTTCTCCTCAGAAGGCTTGTAATTTTGAAGTATAAAGATGGTGTTAATATTATTGAGCACTTTCAGAGTCTTGCAAACAACCTTGTTGCTATGAAAATAAATATAGATGATGAGATGCAAGGATTACTACTTCTCAACTCTTTCCTAGAAAGTTAGGAAATGTTTGTGGTGATAATTTGTAACTCCACACCAGAGGGGACTCTAACTATAGATATGATTAAAGACAGTTTACTAAATGAAGATGCCAGAAGGAAAAAACAGGGTGAATCTTCTTTTTGGGCTTTTGTTACTGAAAAACAAGAAAGACGTGGAAGAAGTCATAGTAGAAATCCACATGGTTATAAAGGAAGATCCAAGTCTAGAAAAGATATCAAATGTTTCCACTGTAACAGACCAAGTCACATGAAGAAAGAGTGTAGGTTTTGGAAGCGAGAACAGAATGAAATAAAGAAAATTGAGAAAGAGACCAATATAGTTGCTGCTGAAGGTAATATCACTATTGTTTGTGATGACGGTTCTATCATTCTTACAGCTCAGGACAGTAACTGGGTAATTGACTCTAGTGCTTCATTTCATATTACTTTTCATGTTGATTTTTTTAGATCTTACACTACTAGTAATTTTGGTAATGTCAGAATGGGAAATAGTAGTACATCTAAGATTGTGGGTATTGGAGATATTTGCTTAAAGACCAGTATTGAGAGCAAATTGATACTCAAAGATGTAAGGCATGTTCCAGATATTCGTCTTAACTTGATATCTATAGGCAGACTTGATGATGAGGGATTTACACATTATTTTGGTGAAAGCAAATGGAAACTCACTAAAGGTTCTCTAATTGTGGTAAGAGGTAAGAAGCTTAACTCATTTTATGTTATGGAAGCTAAGCCACACAAAGAAAAGATTAATGCAATTCAGAAGGGTGAAAGTATAGATCTTTGGCACAAGAGGCTTGGTCATATCAGCGAGAAGGAACTTCAAACTCTTACTAGAAAGCAGTTCTTACCAGAGTTGCAAGGTACATCTTTTAAATCTTATGATCATTGCTTAGTTGGAAAAACACAGAGTTGCATTTCATACATATCCATCATCTATAAGAGCAGATGTTATTAATTTAGTTCATACTGATGTCTGTACTATGCAAACTAGAATTCTTGGAGGTGCCCTTTATTTTGTTACTTTTATTGATGACAATTCTAGAAAAGTGTGAGCTTTTACTTTGAAATCTAAAGACCATGTACTCGATGTTTTCAAGGAGTTTCATGTTAGTGTTGAAAAAGAAACTGGTAAAAAGCTAAAGTGTGTTCGATCATATAATGGTGGCGAGTACAAGGGTCCTTTTAAGAATTATTGCAGGTTCCATAGTATCAGGCTTGAGAAAATAGTTCCTAAAACTCGAAGTCATTTTGGGGCGAGGCTATGAGAACTACAGTTGACATGATAAATCTTTCTCCATCAGTTCCTCTGGAAGGTGATGTTCTAGATAAAGTATGGAAAGGAAAAGATATATCTTATAATCACTTGAGAGTCTTTGGGTGTAAAGCATTTATTCATATTCCTAAAGATGAAAGGTTCAAGCTTGATAATAAAACAAAAGCATATATCTTCTTGGGATATGATCATGAAGAGTTTGGGTACAAATTATGGGATCCAATAAACAAGAAGATTATTAGAAGCAAAGATATATTTCTTAAAGACCAATTGTTTGATGATGGCGATAATATTGAGAAGCTAGAAACCTCTGTTTATATTCCTTGGAGTTTGGATCTAATTCCTTCACCTATAGTTTATGATGATCAAAGGGGAGATGAACAAGAAGATTATGGTGAGAATGCAAGTGATGATACTTCTACAGTTAATGATGCTAAACCAACTGAACAATAACCTCCACCACCAATTGAAATTCTATTGAAAAGATTCACTAGAGAGCGACAACCATCTATCATATATCCTCCACCTGAGTATGTTATACTTACTGATGGGGGAGAGCTAGAAACTTACCAAAAAGTTATTCTATATGAGCATAAGAATGAGTGGGTTAAAGCCATGAAAGAAGAGATGAGATACTTGCTTGAGAACCACATATATGACTTAGTAAAGTTGCCTAAAGAGAAGAAAGCTCTCAAGAATAAGTGGGTTTACAAATTGAAGACTGAAAATAATAGCTCACAGCAAAGATAAAAGGTATGACTAGTTGTGAAAGATTCAGTCAAAAGAAAGGTATTAACTTTGAAGAAATATTTTCTCCTGTAGTGAAAATGTCCTCTATCCGAGTTGTTCTTGGTTTGGCTGCCCACTTGAATTTAGAAGTTAAACAACTTGATGTGAAAACAACATTTCTTCATGGTGACTTAGAAGAAGAAATTTACATGGAACAACCATTCAAAGTCAAGGGAATAGAAAATCTGGTGTGTAAGCTTAGGAAAAGCTTATATGGACTCAAATAGGCACCTAGACAGTGGTACAAGAAGTTTGATTCCTTTATGATGAGCCAAGGGTATGATAGAACCACATTTGATTATTGTGTGTTTATGAAGAAATTTTTAGATGATGATTTCATTATTCTCCTACTATATGTTGATGATATGCTGATTGTTGGTCATGATGTTGGTAAAATTAAAAAGCTTAAAAGAGAGCTAAGTAAGTCTTTTGCCATAAAAGACTTGGGATCGGTGAAACAAATACTTGGTATGAAGATTCTTCATGATAGGAAGAAAAGGAAGATTTGGCCATCTCAAGAGCCTTACATTGAAAAGGTTCTTGAAAGATTCAACATGAGTAAAGCCAAAGCAGTTTGTTCTCCACTTGTAGGTCATTTCAAGCTTAGTTCGCAACAATGTTCTACAAGTGAGAAAGTAAAAGAAGAAATGTCCAGAGTGCCTTACTCATCTGCAGTAGGCAGTTTGATGTATGCTATAGTTTGTACTATGCTAGATATAGCTCATGTAATTGGAGTTGTCAGCCGATATCTCTCTAATCCTAGAAAGGAACATTAGGTAGCAGTGAAATGGATATTAAGATATCTAAGAGGTACTTCCAGGTTGTGTTTGTGTTTTGGCGGTGATGAACCTATGTTAGAAGGGTACACAGATGCAGACATGGTAGGTGATACTGATTCCAGGAAGTCCATTTCGAGGTTCTTGATGACATTTGCAGGGGGAGCAGTCTCTTGGCAATCAATGTTACAGAATTGTGTTGCTCTATCAACCATAGAAGCAGAATACATAGCAATTACTAAAGCCTGTAAGGAAGCTTTATGGATGAAAAAGTTTCTACAGGAATTGGGCTTGAAATAGGAAGGATATACTATTTACTATGACAGCCACAGTACCATTCACCTCTCCAAAAATTCAACATACCATTCTAGATCAAAGCATATTGATGTGAGATATCACTGAATTCGTGACGTGCTTGAGATGAAAGAATTACAATTGGAAAAAGTGCATATAAATGAGAATGATTCAGATATATTGACAAAGTCTTTGCTTAAGGAGAAGCTTGAAGCATGTAGGTGAAGAGCAGGCTTAGTACAACCCACCATATGAGTTGGAGGGGGAGAATTGTTGGGTCCAGCCCATATGTGGGCTTGGACAATTAGGCCTTTTTGGGCCCAAATTAGTAATTAAAAGCAAAAGAATAGGGCAGCGACATGGGTCTGGATGAGAGAGAGAGTTCAGCGTGAGCAACGGTGGCTCAAAGAGAGAGGAAATAACAGGGAGAGAAAAAGGAGAGAGAAAGTAAGGTTTTTGAGTTTTCTGCTTGACGATCAGTGGCTAAACGTCGTCTTTTTTTGCCCAAATTTTATATGAAGAATCATTGCAGCAAACTCTACAATCCTAATGGTGTTGATCTATAGTTTACCCTCTTTGAGGTACTTTCCTGCTATACCCATTTTGTGAGACCTAGAATTCTCTTTTGATGTTATTGTGATCCTCTGATTATTCTAGAGAAGATTTACTGTAAACCTATTATCATTACTATTGATAGTGGAAGTTTGAGGTGGACTACGGTCCCGTGGTTTTTCCCACATTGGGTTTTTAACGTTAAAAGATTTGGTCTCACTATGTGATTAATTTATTGCTCTATTGTTTATGTTGGTTGATATTTGTATTTTGATATCAAGTTGGTATTTTGATGAGGAACCCATTTTGATACACAAAGAGGGAAAAGAATTATTCCGCTTTAACATGTTTTTCCCAACAATACGATACAATCTAAAATGTTGAATAATATAGCAAAATTAATAAAAAAAAAGCTATCTTGATGGTATTAAAAAAACTAGACAAATTTTCATAAACCACTTATCTATATGGTCCACATTGAGGTGAATTTGGTGTTATTAATTATAAGTTTTAACATCGAAACAAGCATAATGCTTAATCATATATTATTCCAAATATCATAAGCAAGTGAAACTATATTATTACTAATATAAGATTTTAGCCAACTATTCTAATTCTCAAGATGATGTTAGAACAATCTCTTTATATGCAAGTGTAAAAAAATGCATTATCATTAAGAGAAGGAAGATCGTTAGGCCAATAAGAAGTTGACTTCGAAACGTGATGGACTAACATTTGATTATTCATAGAAAAAATAAATTTTGCACTATTGAAGTAATGTCTAGATAGATGAATTATTTATCACAAGAGTGAGGTAATATAAAGATTATGATCAATTGAATTTTATGTATAAGGCTATATTATTTTAAAACTGTCGATGCAAATTGAAATATTCATTGTATATAGCAACTTCCTTAGTGTCTAATAAAGTATAAAATGGTAGAAGTGAAATGTACAAAAGTTGAATAAAGAATTGTTACATCATACAATTTATAAACTATGCTTGTTATATCTATAAAGTAAATATTTTAAAAGAATATTATAATCTTTTAACATGATACTTATACTTTATATAACACTATTAAGATTGGGGTTTGTTAAATTTAAAAAAAATTATTTCATATCTTTCAAGTACATAAAAGTAACTAAGAGAGGAATTAGAGTTTACTTTGTGAATTACCAAGTAATACCTTACTCATTTAATATCTTATGTTCTTCTTTAGATGAAGTATATAAAGCATGGTGTAAAACTATCTACGCATAGAATTCCTATTTGTAAAGAGAACTAACTTAGTATTTTAAGTGGTCAATTTAGTATTCTTATAATATGTGAAAATCAAAATGTGGAGTGAAAATTCTAACTATTACAATTATTTATTTAAATCATATCTTATTCACCTTGTCCAGGAATATAGTTGATGATCCATTTCATACAAATTAAAAATATTAAAATATGGATGTATTGATTGTCAACTTGACTAGTTTGAGTCCTTTGTTGATTATTTCATATTAGAAGAATAATATTTTACAATAAACATCTATTATCTCATGATAATTTAAATCAAAATATGATGTTATTATTATTGTATTTATGGATAGCAAACTTGAAAATATTTATAATTATTTATCTTTGCTTTTATGTTAATTCTTTCACTCATATCCTAAAAAAGATAAATTTTAATAATGGATTGTTAAAAGGAGTGAACTAAAAAGTCAAACATATTAAAAATCTAAAATGTCATAGTTATATAAAAATTTTATAAAACTTTAGTTTTGCTTACTCTAAGATTATAACTTAAAGTTAAGGATGAGTGTATTTTAATGGTCCAATGCTAGTTTATCATGGGCAACTAATAAGGTATTCATACTTTCTTTTTATATGAATGTTTCAACTCATTACCAACTACTGACTTGAAATTAATTTTTTTTCATTTAACTATCATATAAGTTATTCATCATTAAAATATAAGACCTAAGAATATTGTTATAATATAATGGAGTGAGGATTTTGTGTTGGTCTACTTTTGTAGTGGAAATTTGAACTCTAACCCGCTTTTACGAATTATCAATTTATGGTAATAGACTATATAATTAAATAATATTGGGAAATAATACATCATATTGGAACAATGTTATATCCAACCTTCGTTTCAAGAAAACATAGAACCGATTGTTATAATAATATTTGTCACAGATAAAAGTTAATGTTTAAAATTTCATTTGGTTTATCTTTTCTACAAGTTCACATTTAATCATTTCAATTTTATCGATAATATTATAGAGACATGTATTTTAATACTTTTTCATTAATCTCGAACTAAAATAATAAAAACACAATGTATTAGAGTTTATTGTTTATGATATCAAGACAATAAGCCTATAGGTGTATAGGGTATACAGGATTATGTAGAGGAGGAATGATAAAAAGTTTTATATCGAATTATTTGATGTCATCTCCAACTATAGCCTCTTTGATAGCAATGACTAAAGAACAAAATAAATTCAAGTCAGTAAAATATTTTGAAACAAGATCTAAATTTTAATAAGCATATGAAGCAATAAAAACTATTATCTAATATAGCAAAAATAGCATAAGAAACAAGATTTCATATTTGCATGAAAAGAATTGAAGATATCTTTTCACGTTACATATTTCCTATATGGTCCACATTTAGTAGAACATGATGTTATTTATCATTAGTTTTAATATCAAAACTACCATAATGCTAGATCGTATGCTATTTCAAATACTATAAACAAATAAATAATTATTATTACTAACATAAGATTTTTGCCAACTCTTCTAATGCTAAACATGATGTTGGAGCAAGTTCATCAAATGCTACCGAAAAAAATTACATTGTCATTAAGAGGAGGAAGACCATTAGGCTAATGAGAAGTTGTCTTTGAAACATGATGGGCTAACACTTGATTATTTGTAAAAAAAATTATAATATTAAAGTAATATATCTTGATGGATGAATTATTCATCACAAGAGTGAGTTGCTTTAAAGATTAGGATCAATTAAACATTATGCATAAGGTTTTAGTTTTTTAAACTGACCATGGTCGTCTAGAAACTGAAATCTTCATTGTATATTATAACTTTCTTTGTATGTAATAACATATCTCATGGTAGAAGTGAAATGTATATAAATTAAATAAAGAATTTTGACCTTATATACTATGCTTGTTATATTTAATAATTAAATATTTTATAGAAATAATGTCATCTTTTAGCATAATACTTATACTTTATGTAATACTCAAAGATTGTTGTATGATAAGTTGGAAAAAATCTATTCCATATCCTTCAAGTGCATAAATATAATTGAGAGAAGAATAAGTATCTCTTTTGTGAATTGGCTAGTAATCCTTTACTCATATAATACTTTATACTTTTTTGGGATCAAGTACATGAGGCATGGTTCTAAACTCTACATATAGAAATCTTATTTGAAAATAGAACCAACTTAATTTTTTTGCGATCAACTTTCTTGTAATTTCTGAAAATCTAAACATTGTGCAAAAATTCTCACTCTTAGAATTTATAATTTGAATAATATCTAGTTCACCTTCTCTATGAACCTAGTTAATGATCCTCTTCGTACAAGTTAAAAATATCAAAATGTGGTAGAAATTATTGTTAATTTGACTTATTCGAGATGTTTGTTCATTATTTTATATCTAAAGCATAAAACATTTCAATAAACATCATGTGTGTCATGATAATTTGAGTCATAATATGATGTTATCATAATTGTATATAAGCATTGCAAAATTAGAAATATTTGTAAAAAAAATCTTTTGTTTTGTGTTAATTTGTTTCCCTCATGCTAAATAACTAAGATGAATTTTAATAATCATTTGTATAAAGGAGTGAACTAAAAAGTCATAATCAAAATCTAAGAAAACAAAATTGATATTTTATTAAAATATGTTATTCATTATCCAAACCTAGTAGCTAATAATATAATTGTACTTTAATAGAGTTAGTGTTATGTATATTGGTTTGCATATGTAGAGGAAATTGAAAATCTACCCCAATTACAAGAATTGCACATTTATATTAATAAACTATATAATTGAATAATATCAAAAAAAATATCCATCTTGTTGGAAAATTTCTGCAACATAATGATATAACTTGATTTCATGTGGTAATAATGATTTCAAAACTTCTTTTCTTATAAACTTGGATGTTTCTATTTCTAAAAATAGAAAGAGAGCATTCTTTGATATAATAATACTTATCATAATTATGGACAATCTATAACTACTCAAAGTTAATATTTATAATTTCATTTGAGTTATTTTTTCCTTAAGTTGATATATAACCATATCAATTTTATCGATTGTATTAGAGACTTTTATTTTATCATTTTTTATTCATCATATAGTAAGATAATGACAATGCATAATACATTACAATTTATTTTTTATGATATTAGAAAAATTAGCTCAAAGAGATGTAAGGTGTATTAGATTATAAAGGGGAGGTATGATTAAAGGTTTAATATCAATAGATCTGATCTCATCTCTTTGATAGCAATGGCTAAAAATAAAAGTAATTCATGTTAGCAAAATATTTTAAAAGAAGTTCTAAATTTTAATAATCATACAATACAATCTAAAATATTGAATAATATAGCAAAATTAATAAAAATGCTATTTTGATTGCATTAAAAAATCTAGATAAATTTTCACAAATCACTTATCTGTATGGTCCACATTGAGGGGAACTTGGTATTATTAATCATAAGTTTTAACCACGAAACAAACATAATTCTTGATCATATATTATTCCAAATATCATAAGCAAGTGAAACTATATTATCACTAATATAAAATTTTAGCCAACTATTCTAATTCTCAAGATGATGTTGGAGAAATCTCTTTATATGCTAGTGCAAAAAATTATATTGTCGTTAATAGAAGGAAGATCGTTAGGCCAATAAGAAGTTGACTTCAAAACGTAATGGACTAACATTTGATTATTTATAGAAAAAATAAATTTTATATTATTGAATTAATGTCTAGATAGATGAATTATTCGTCACAAGAGTGAGGTAATATAAAGATTATGATCAATTAAATTTTATGCATAAGACTATATTATTTTAAAATTGTCCATGCAAATTGAAATCTTCATTGTATATAGCAACTTCCTTAGTATCTAATAATGTATAAAATGGTAGAATTGAAATGTATAAAAGTTGAATATAGAATTGTTACATCATACAATTTATAAACTATGCTTGTTATATCCATAAAGTAAATATTTTGAAAGAATATTATAATTTTTAACATGATACTTATACTTTACATAATACTATTAAGATTGTGGTTTGGTAAATTTAAAAAAAATTATTTCATATATTTCAAGTGCATAAAAGTAACTAAGAGAGGAATTAGACTTTACTTTGTGAATTATGAAGTAATACCTTATCGTTTAATATGTTATGTTTTTCTTGGGATGAAGTATATAAAGCATGATATAGAACTATCCATGCATAGAATTCTTATTTGAAAAGAGAAGCAACTTAGTTTTTTATGTGGTCAATTTAGTATTATTGTAATATGTGAAAATCTAAATGTGGAGTGAAAATTCTCACTATTACAATTTTTATTTGAATAATATCTTATTCAACTTGTCCAAGAATATGGTCGATGATCTTTTTTGTATAAGTTAAAATATTAAAATATGGATGTATTGATTATTAACTTAACTTGTTCAAGTCCTTTGTTGATTATTTATATCAGAAGAATAATATTTTATAATAAATATCTATTATCTCATGATAATTTAAATCAAAATATGATGTTATCATTATTGTATTTATGGATAGCAAACCTGAAAATATTTACCATTATTTATCTTTGCTTTTATGTGAATTATTTTACTCATATCATAAAAAAGATAAATTTTAATAATGGATTATCAAAAGGAGTGAACTAAAAAGTTAAACATATTAAAAATCTAAAATGTCAAAATTGTATAAAAATTTTACAAAACTTTAGTTTTCCCTACTCTAAGATTATAACCACTTAAAGTTCAAGATGAGTATATTTTAATGGTCCAATGCTAGTTTATCATGAGCAAGTAATAAGGTATTTATATTATCTTTTTATAGGAATGTTTCAACTCATTGCCAACCAGTGACTTGAAATTAAAATTTTTTCGTTTAACTATCATGTAAGTTATTCATCATTAAAATATAAGAGCTAAGAATATTGTTATAATATAATGGAGTGAGGATTTTATGTGTTGGTCTGCTTTTGCAGTGGAAATTGGAACTTTAACCCACTCTCACGAATTGTCAATTTATGGTAATAGACTATATAATTAATAATATTGAGAAACAATACATCATATTGGAATAATTATGCAATATAATAAAATAACTATATTTCATGTGGTAATAGTTATATCCAACTTTTTTTTCAAAAAAACATAGGACCAATTGTTATAATAATGCTTGTCACGAATGAAAGTTAATATTTGAAATTTCATTTGGGTTATCTTTTCTACACGTTCTCATTTAACCATTTCAATTTTATCGATAATATTAGAGAAACATGTATTTTTAATAATTTTTAGTTCATCTCGAAGTAAAATAATAACAATGCATAATGCATTACAGTTTATTTTTTATGATATTAAGACAATGAGCCTACAGGTGTATAAGGTGTACAGGATTATGTAGGGGAGGAATGATAAAAGGTTTTATATCAAATAATTTGATGTCATCTCCAACTATAACCTCTTTGATAGCAATGGCTAAAAAATAAAATTAATTCAAGTTAGTAAAATATTTTTAAACAAGATCTAAATTTTAACAAGCATACGAAGCAATAAAAACTATTGTCTAATATAGCAAAATTAGTAAATGAAATAAGCTTTTAGATTTGTATTAAAAGAATTGAAGATAACTTTTCACATTACATATTTCCTATATGGTCAACATTTAGTAGAACTTGGTGTTATTTATCATTAGTTTTAATACCAAAACTACCATAATGCAGGATCATATGCTATTCTAAATACTATAAATAAATAAATAATAATTATTACTGACCTAAGATTTTTGCTAACTCTTTTAATGCTGAAGATGATGTTGGAGCAAGCTAATCAAATGCTACCGGGAAAAATTACAGTGTCATTAAGAGGAGGAAGATCGTCAAGCTAATGAAAAGTTGTCTTAGAAACATGATAGGCTAACACTTGATTATTTATAAAAAAAATTATAATATTGAAGTAATGTATCTTGATGGATGAATTATTCATCACATGAGTGAGTTGCTTTAAAGATTAGGATCAATTAACGATATGCATAAGGTTTTAGTATTTTAAAACTATGAATGGTCGTCTAGAAACTGGAATCTTCATTGTATATTGTAACATTTTTTGTATGCAATAACATATCTTATGGTAGAAATAAATGTACAAAAATTAAATAAGAATTGTGACCTTATACACTATGCTTCTTATATTTATTAATTAAATATTTTATAGAAATAAAGTCATTTTTTAACATAATGCTTATACTTTATGTAACACTTTAAGATTGTTGTATGGTAAGTTGGAAAAAATCTATTCCAGATCCTTCAAGTGCATAAATATAATGAGAGAGGAATAAACATCTCTTTTGTGAATTAGCTTATAATCTTTTAGTCATTTAATACTTTATACTCCTTTTGGGATCATGTACACGAGGCATGGTTCTAAACTCCACACATTGAAATTTCTTTTGAAAATAAAACCAGCTAAATTTTTTTGACGATCAACTTTCTTGTAATTTATGAAAATCTAAATATGGTGCAAAAATTCTCACTCTTAGACTTTATGATTGAATAATATCTAGTTCACATTCTCCATGAACCTAGTTGATGATCCTCTTCATACAAGTTAAAAATATCGAAATGTAGTTGAAATTATTATCAATTTGCTTATTCGAGATGTTTATTCATTATTTATATCAAAAGTACAAAACATTTCAATAAACATCAAGTATTTCATGATAATTTGAGTCATAATATGATGTGATCATGATTGTAATAAGCATGAAAAAGTTAAAAATATTTGTAAAAAAAATCTTTTGGTTTTGCATTAATTTGTTTCACTCGTGCTAAATAACAAAGATGAATTTTAATAATCAATTGTATAAAGGAGTGAACTAAAAAGTCTAACATAATCAAAATCTATGAAGACAAAATTGATATTTATTAAAATATCTTAAATATTTGTTTTTGCCTACTTTGACTTTGTAATTACTTAAATTTCAGGATGAACATATTCTAATGCCTCTAAGATTATTTTATTATAGGTAACGTATAATATTATTAACAGTTTCTTTTTGTAGAAATATTTCACTTTTATATGCGTAACCTCACGCAACTAGACCAGATATCATGTTCAGGTAGGACTTTATCTAGGTTTCAAGAGAACCATAAGATATCTCATCTCGAAAGCGGTTTAAAAGGAATTATTTAGATATTCTTAAAGGTTCCACAAATATAGGATTATGGTCATCCGAAAATCGAGAACGTTGACGTTAATTGTTAGGGGATGCAGATTTGCTGGTGTAGATTAGATAGAAAAAGCACATTAGGAACATGTCAATTTTTGGGAATGCTCTTGTTTCCTGGTATCTAAGGAAACAAAATCGCGGGTGCACTATCACAACCGAAGCTGAGTATATAGCAAGCTAGTGCATGACTGGCACAATTGTGTGGTGAAAAACACCTTAGAAGATTATAAAAGTTCATCTTAAAACTATTTCACATTAAATGTGATAACACAAGCTGCTTATATGTTTAACAAAGAATCCCATTCAACACTTAAGAACAAAGCCTATTGATGTGAGAATCACTTTATACGAGATCATGTAACGAATCATGAGATAGTATAAGTCATTGATCACTAAACTCAACTAGCTGTATTTGGACAAGCCTTTACGTAGGAAGAACAATTTAATTTCAT